>RPOG01000456.1:219070-355389 GCA_008086565.1 Thalassoma bifasciatum | reverse complement strand
ATGGGGTCCATGGGGGAGGAGGCCAGCGTCAGGTGCAGCACCAGCAGCGTGATCTTGGTCACCACGTCCAGGATGTTCATCACCACCACAGACTTACGCCTCTGACCCAGGAAGTAGCGCTGGTACAGGCGCTCCAGGTCACGGGACTTGAAGGCGTTGCGCAGCGTGGGGAAGATGACCCCCCTGTAGGTGTAGCCCCAGTTCAGGAAGAAGTCCGAGTTACTGGGCGCGCAGTCGATCTGCAGGAAGCCTAAGTCGCTGCTGGCGCGCTCCGGGAACACTTTGGTCCCGCCGTTGTTGTGCCGCTCCCCCACGGACCTCCCCCCTGCTGAGTGCTTCCTCGCGGGTCCCTGCTGGGTCGGGTCGTACGCCTCCTCTGACCCGATGCCCTTCACGCCGCCTCCGCCCTGCTCGTGGATGAAGCGCTGCTCCGTGATGTGCCGCACCGCGTTCTGCCACAGCAGCCGCTTGGGCCGCGCGCTGCTGCCGCCGCTGCCGCTGCTGTTGCTGTTGTTGCTGCTGCTCGGGGTCTTGTTGATGGTGTAGAGCTCCTCGCTGGCGCTGGAGCACCGCACCTCGGACAGCTCCATCACCGCGCTGCAGCTGTTAGTGTCTGATAATGTTAAATGTTTCTCCTTTCTGCGTGAGTTAGCTCAGCGATTTTTGGGGAGACGACGCGTCGAACCGGGTGCTTCTCTCCCCCCGCGCGGCACGGGGTAAAGCGCGGTTGGAGGTCATCCTTATTCCAAAAACCTAACATCACATAAATCCCTCATTCTCCCTCATCAACCACCATCCCTGGAGGTTGGGTATCACCGGACAGCAGCAGCTGGAGCCACCGTGCGCGCCGCGCGTCCGCACCATCAGGGCGCCGCGGCGTCACGGATAGAGAGCCGGTGTCCGCCGCTCACACACGCAGACACAGATGTGGATCTGGACGCAAACAAGAGGACGAGACGCTGAAATTTTAACCCTGAAGAGGCTCGCGCGTCGCTGGCACAGCTGCTTCACGTTCACTCCGACATTCTTCCTGTACGCGCGCACCGCTGCGGAATGAAAAAAAAAAGAGCAAGAATACAGATCCTGATCCTTAAAACATCAAATAATCCACAAATCCCGCGAGGTCAGAGGAGAAGAAAGAAAGAAAACCAAACAGCTGCTAGAATCCGCGCGTTAGATCCAGGATAAAGAGGAGGAGGAGGAGAAAAAAGAAGAAGAATGAGATTCATCAACTTGTTGTTGCAGGAGCAGCTCCGCGGACTGGATCAAGGTTTAGTGTGAGCTCCGCAGCGCGTGCATGCAACACCTGGCTGGAGAAGGAGGGAGGAAGAGAGGGAGGGAGAGACAGAAAGAGAGAGAGAGAGAAAAGGGGGGTGGGGGTGGAGGGGGGGGGTGCAGCCAAGACTCAGAATCCTCCGTCACCTCCAGCTCGTCTCCATGGAGCGCGTCCAAAAACCAGGATGACAGCAGCCTCCTCTTCTTCTCCTTCTTCTTCTTCCCCTCTTCTGTGTTTAAAGGGCGCGTGCAGCAGCAGCAGCAGCCGCGTGGAGTGGATGTGCAGAGAGCGCGAGGCTGGTCAGAGAGAGAGAGAGAGAGAGAGAGAGAGAGAGAGAGAGAGAGAGAGTCAGCTGGCTCCGGTTTGACGTCACAGTCACCTCTGTATCTGCGTGAGTGGGAGAAAGAGAGAGAGAAAAAGAGTGATAGAGCTCCTCTTCTTCGTCTTCTCATCCCACTTTTCTTTCCTTAATCCTTTTTTTTTTTACCCTTTCCTTCCTCAGTCTCCTCCTTCTCTCCCCTCTCTCTCTCTCTCTCTCTCTCTGACCTCTGGCTCGGATTAATTCAATAATCTGGTTTGTAGATTATGTGGTTTTACTAAAACAGAAAAATTCACTGTTTCCTCTGTAAATGTTTAAATCTGGAAGAAAAAAAACATTCAAGCCTTTAAAGATGAATCCACAGACTCTCAGCAACCTTCAATCACAGAAATTTAACCTGAGTGAAAATTTCAGATCATGTGTCTGATATAATATAACTCACTTCACTGGAGGGCAGAAACAGCAGTGGTGTGCACAAGGGTGGTAGTGGTGGGGGGCCCCCGCCCCATGTGGCGCAATTGTTGATTAACACACACTGAAGTGTCCTCTTGGGACCAAAAAAAACCCCAAACTCACACCAGAGTCATGCCAAAATATCACCACAGACACAGTAAACTCACATCAAACTCACACCACACTTAAGTCAGGCAGAACTCAGGCCAAGCTCAGGACAAACTTTCACCACAATCACGTCAAACTCATGCAGAGCTTGGGCCAAGTTTAGGTTAAGCTCTTGTTAACCCCTGCCAAACTCAGACCATACCAATGTCATACAGAACTTGGGCCAAGCTCGGGCTAAATTTACAGCAAATTCAGGCCATGATCATGCCAAAGTCTTAGATAACTAAGACCAATCTGATGCCAAACTCAGGCTAAATTTTCAATGCAATTAGGTTAAACTCATGAAGAACTCAGGCCAAGATTTTGCAAACCCCGCCAAACTCACACATCACCAAACTTAGGACAATGTCAAGCCAAGATCATGCCAAAATCATTAATAACCAAGACCAATCCGGTGCCAAGCTCAGGCCAAGCTCAGGCCAAGCTCAGGCCAATCTCTCACTGCAGTTAAACCAAACTCATTCAGAACTCATGCCAAGCTCTGCAAACCCTTGCCAAACTCAGACTGCACCAATGTAAGATGAGACTTCGGCCAATCTCAGGCTAAACTCAGGGCAAAGTCAAGCCACCATCATGCCAAAGTCATAAATATTTTTAGAGCAGGCTGACGCAAAAGTCAGGCTAAACTCTCTATGCAATTAGGCTAAACTAATGAAGAACTTAGGCCAAGCTTAACCAAGATCTTGCAAACCCCTGCCAAACTCACACATCATCAAACTTAGGGCAATGTCACCCCACAATCATGCCAAAGTTATAAATGACTAAGGCCAATCCGGCGCCAAGCTCAGGCTAAGCTCAGGCCAATCTCTCACCACAGTTACACCAAACTCATTCAGAACTCATGCCAAGCTTAGGCCAAGCTCTTGCAAACCCCTGCCAAACTCACACATCACCAAACTTAGGGCGATGTCACCCCACAATCATGCCAAAGTTATAAATGACTAAGACCAATCCTAGACCAAGCTCAGGCCAATCTCTCACCACAGTTACACCAAACTCATTCAGAACTCAGGCCAGTGTCTTTCAAACCCCTGCCAAACTCACACCATGCCAGCGTCTTGCAGAAGTCGTTCTAAGCTCAGGTCAAATTCAGGCCAAGCTCCATGCAAACTTGAGGCAGTGTCATGCTACAATCGTGCCAAAGTCATAAATAGTTAAGACCAGTCTGGCGCCAAACTCAGGCCAAGCTCAGGCCGCACTCTCTTACCACATGCAAAAAACTTGTTCAGAATTCAGGCCAAGCTCGGGCCAAGATCTAGAAAACCCCTGCCAAATTCACAACAAGCCAATGTCTTGCAGAAGTCGTTCAAAGCTCAGGTTCAATTCAGGCCAAGCTCGGTGTAAACTTGTGGCAATGTCATGCTACAATCGTGCCAAAGTCGTAAATAACTGAGACCAATTTCATGCAAAACTCAGGCCAAGCTCATATCAAACTCTCAACCCAATCATGCCAAAGTCATAAGGCTCAGGCCAAGCTCAGTGGCCAAAGTCATGAATATTTTTAGACCAATTTCATGCTAAACTCACACTACAATCATGCCAAACCCATGCTTAAAAGCTCAGGCCAAGCTCTTGCAATCCACACAGTGACACTGTTCTCCTGATACACCCACTCTGCACAAACGCCGCTCACATGGTGCACACACGCCATAACTGTGATACACCTTTAAAACCTCCATCACAATTTTCGATCAAGTCTTTTCACATTTTCACCTCTAAATATAAAGATTGATGAACGTGGGAGATCAATTTTATGTGAAGAAAAACGTGATTAAACACTCACGCCGAACTAAGATTGATTAACTCAGTTTTTCAGCCAGTACAGTCGCCCCCTGTTGGCAGTTTTTTTGCATTTCCTCTTGATTTCACTTTCTGACTTTGAGGCTTTGTCCACTTCTCCTTACAAATCGTTTTCAGACGATGGTTTCAGTTTTAATCGTGGTGAAATCAGTGATTCTGCTTTGTTGAACCGTACAGCTCTGTTTTTAAATGTGGACAGGTTCCCGTGGCGTGCAGTAATTCAGCGATATCTCAGACGTGCGGCGGACTCCATCAGCGCAGAGCTCATCATGTGAAGAGAGCGCGGTGAAGTGTAAAGCTGTCGCTGCGTCTGGATGTTTTATAACGCGGTGACTGCATCGAGCAAACAGGCATCAGCTGGTGTGGCAGTAAAATGAGTCATCTTCAGACTCATTGTCCCGCGCAGCTCACTCACACACACTCACACACACACACTCTTACACACACACACACAGGTTTGCTCTGACAGCTCTGAGATCATTACTCTTCTCCTGGATCTACGTCTCACACTCTACGCTGCTTTTATCAAGAGCAGCTCTTAAATCATCTCCCTCCTGTTTCATAACTTCATCGTGCGTCTAATCTGAGCCTCGCAGACCCTTCGATGTTTATCATCCACAGTAAACTCCAAATTAATCCTGAACGAAGCCCCCCGGAGAGGTTTTTACAATCTGCCCGCTCAGGTCTGAAGTCGCTGCGTGTGTGCGGAGGAGAATCTGTTTAATGGAGATGAATTCAGAAGAAGAAAAACCCAAACGCAGACGGAGTGTGACTCCATGCGAGAATCTCTGCCCCACTTTCCCTGATCCGAGCGTTCGCCGGCTCCGGACAGTCGCGAGAGGCCGGACCCTAATCTAGACGACTTTAATAAGGGAGGATTTGGAACTCCTCGGTGCTCTCCAGGAATACTCCTTCTCGTTGGGGGTGAAACTGAGTGGTACCGAGGTCCGCTCTCCTTTCAACGGAGTAACGATAAGTCAGATAAAAATGGGAGGAAAGCAGACGCACGGAGGGCTGTAGCTTCTTTTCTGCTGATTCCCAGGAAAGGAGAATTACTGAAATCCTTCCCCAATCTGAACCTCGCCCGGCGCTATCAGCCCGCGCTCATTCAACACGCCCTCTATTTGTCCTCAGAAGTACGGAGGCAGAACTGATGGGGCCAAATGTTGAAACGGCAAAGCTGCAGTTTCCACAGCGCTGCAGAAAGACGGGGGGGCGGTGAGCGGATGAGACTGCATGTCACAAAAACACATAACCCGGCTCAGCTAGAGGGACATTATTCACAACTACACTCTGTTTGATTTGTGCTTCTATCAAAATCTGAAATGTTTTTCGTCTAAATGGGTCCAAAAGCTGTCCTTTAACATGATCAATCAAGGTTGCCTGAACCGTTTTTGACAGAATATGACTGTTTGGTAGATTATTCCTTTTATTATTCAACATTGTCACCATATCAAGGATCTAGATTTCGTTGTTTCCTCCTAAACAATGGTCTTCTTTAATCCTGACCTTCTTTTGTTATTGACTATTTGGGTGTCATCAGATTTTAGTGTTGGTCTTCTGGCTGGCTCGCCAATTATAGCCGCATGTTGACCATATGAACTTCCCTAAGAACTACAGCCTCTCTGTCCTCAAAAAGTTGACCCCCTGCTGTAAAGGTCTTGGTTTAGTTCCTCCTAAACAATGGTCCTCTTTAATCCTGGCCTTCTCTAACATTGAATAAAAAGGAAACAGCAGGATTTGGTGTCATTCTCCCAGCTGGCTCGCCAATTATAGCCACATTTTGACCAAAAGAACTTTCCCCAGAACAACCAGCCTCCCTCCACCCACGATAAGATGACCCCCAGCTCTGATGGTCTTCTTTAATCCTGACCTTCTTTTATTATTAACTATTTGGGTGTCATCAGATTTTAGTGTTGCTCTTCTGGCTGGCTCGCCAATTATAGCTGCTTTTTGACCACAGGAACTTCCCTCATTGACCCCCAGCTGTGAAGGTCTTGGTTAAGTTCCTCCTAAACAATGGTTTTCTTTAAGCTTGACCTGCTTTTAGCACTGCCTATTAGGAGACAGCAGATTTAGTGTTGTTCTCCTGACTGGCTCGCCAATTATAGCCACATTTTGACCATAAGAACTTCACAATAACTCGCCCAACAACTGCGATGGACTTTGTTTAGTAACTCCTAAATGATGGTTTTCTTTGAGCCTGACCCTCCTTTTCCATTTACTATTTAGGTGTCATCAGATTTTACTGTTGTTCACTTGGCTGGCTCGCCAATTATAGCCACTGCATTTGGACAGCTGCAGCAATGGCGGCGAGCATCGTCCACTGACAGCATTACATCATCTTCTCGCTCAGGATCCAAACGTTATTAGATTGTGTTAAAAGCTTTTTGTTTATAATCTGATTCACTTGTTTTGAAAATTGTGAAAGGTTTTTTTTATTGTAGAAGACGTCTATTGTTCGAGAAGCAGTTTAAGCCGTTTTCTTTTGTGTTCACCTTTGTTCTGTCTGTCTCTGTTTTGTCATAAGTTAGATTCAGAGTTTGTCTTTTTTTCAATGAGTGTTGATAAAAACATTGTTTAAAATAAGGTTAGTTCTGTTGTTGGTTTGGGGACTGGAAGAGTCGATTGTTTCTGGCAGTTTTACCTTTTTTTGTTACAAATCTGCTCCTCTTGATGGGCTAATCTCAAACTAAATTTATTGCGCCACTTATATTACCTTCAAAACACACTTTAAAAAAAGCTTCTCCTGCAAATATCTGACACGAAATAAAAATTTATGCTTCTTTACAAGAATTACCCAGAAAGCATTTCACTGTTTTCAAAGATCTGCCCTTAAACAGCTGTGATTGTTATGCTTCTCCTGCAAGATCTCAACTCAAACACCAACTTTTGTGCTTCTTCTGCAAACATTAAAAAAATTGATATCAAACACTTCAGAAATGGAAATCTAAGCAAGTCATTTTGTCTTATTTGTAGTAAAAATTGTCTTATTGTTCTTAATTTGAGCCACATTCACCAGACCAGGTCATAAAAATGTCTTATTTCAAGTTTTTTAAGACAAAAATGAGGTGTAAATTGCTTGTAACAAGTCACTGAGACTGTGACTGAGTTGCTTTCTGGGCTTCAAAGAGCTTCTTTGCGTAAAGAAGAAATGTTGTCATTTTAGTGGACAGTATCCAAATGTCTAAAAACGTTAAAGCGACACACACGTCCTCCTTTGGGTCACATGAAGCACATGTGATGTTTGGTGTGAATTTGTTGTGTTGAATAAATATAATCAGAGTCTAAATTAAATCTTCTCTGCTTCCGTTAACAGTCAAAGCCTTCATTTCTTTTCCTACGTCACACTTCATCTAACACACATCCAAACGTCCCCTCAGAAATGAAGCCGTTTGTCGTTTGGCCCGGACCTGCTCATTTCAGGGTGTCAGCGCCCTGACGGCATCGCAGGGTCGCCGCTGACAGCTCATCAATTCCACGCCGCCATAATTTGAGAGTTCAATGACGAGATGACAGGAAATGAAGGACGGATCGGTCTCCGTTCATATGCAAGGAGCTTAATGGCAGCGAGGGGCCGCAAGGACGTTTTTCCCATCACCTGACTCTGTGTGTGTGTGTGTGTGTGTGTGTGTGTGTGTGTGTGTGTGTGTGTCAGCCCCAGCTCAGTCCTTGCAGTGAAGACAAACCTGAAACACAGAGGAAATATGAGAAGGTTTCACGCTGCAAAAACTGAAATCCAAGCAAGTCATTCTGTCTTATTTTTAGTAAAATGTGTCTTACTATTCTTGATTTGAGCCACATTTACTAGACAAGGTCATAAAAATGTCTCATTTCAAGTTTTTTTAAGACAAAAATGAGGCATCAATCGCTTGTAAAAAGTAAAAAAAATCTGCCAATGGGATAAGATAAAAGATTCTTGTTTTAAGACATCTTTATAATTTCAAGAAACTTCCCGAGCGAATTCGTCTTATCCCTGATTTTTTTGACTTGTTACAAGCAATTTACACCTCATTTTTGTCTTAAAAAACTTGAAATAAGACATTTTTATGACCTGGTCTGGTGAATGTGGCTCAAATTAAGAACAATAAGACGATTTTTACTACAAATAAGACAGAATGACTTGCTTAGATTTCCGTTTTTGTCAAGCAGCTCAGATGGAGGTTTTATCGTCAACGTTTCTTCTTTACCGCACGTCTCACAGGGTCTGTCCTCAACTCTTCTGTCTGAACTATCAACTCTGAATCTCATCCTGTTTCTGAGATAAGTTTCTGGACCATCATGTTGGAGTGAGCGGTCTAACTTTAAGAAAAAAGTTTGAAGATGGATGGACAAAGTTCGGAAACGCAAAAGCCAGTGGAGTGATTGGGAACGACGTCGACGGAGGAAAGATCTTTGCAGGAGAAGCTGAAAAAATAAACATTTGAATGGACATGTTGAGAGTGGAAGCATATATTAGGGAATTTAAGTGATGATCCAAGTTGGTGGAGCTTAAAATAAAGATATTTGTGATATTTTGTCAAAGGAGTGATGTTAAAAAAAACTTTAGACAAAGTTCTGTTTCAGAAACATGATTCTTTCATCAGCAAACAGAAACAAAAGAGAAACAGAGATGGATTAAACTCTTTCAGACTCCAGAGTTCAGATTTCTGTAGCTGAACGTTTCGTTGAGCAGCAGGATGAGAGAAAGGTTGAGGATGGATGATCTTCCTCTGATTACGCCGTGATTACCGATGACTAACGCTGCAGCTCGCAGCCAAACAAGCGGAGGCTTCAGGGGCGAGGAGCTGAGCGCAGCAGATTACAGGACTGAAGGAATGAAGAGGAGGAGGAGGAGGAGGAGGAGAAAGTCCTGAGGATGACTCATCCCCTCAGAATGACTCTCACAGATGAAGCTCTCTCTCCTTTACTCGCTCAAACTGCAGCGTTTGAGGAGAAAAAGACGCCGTGACGCCGTCAGAAAGCCGCTCTGCTCTGATGGTGTACGCGGGATTAAAACTTCTGAACACAAGAAGAGATGTTGCTGCGTTTTCCGTCAGTTATGTAATCTGGATCTGGATTATCGGGGTCATTTTCTATCTGCTGCAGCTCAACCAAGACGCCAACGTGTCGTCTGATTCCAGGAGGATTAACGCCGCGACCTGTGACCACACAAACTCTCTCATGTTCTGTCAAACCTGTACACGCTGTCAAACATTTGATTTAGATTTTAAAGGATCTGGTTTCCTGTCTCCACCTTAATAAACACACACTCATCACTCACACACACTGAACACCAGATGTTCTCAACCTGTTTCAGTCGTGAACCCCCATTGAACCTGCTCTTCCAATCGATGTTTGCAAAATGGTTTGGCTAGAGATAAGAAAAACTGCCAAATTAAGATGAAGATGACGACTGAAAGTGTGAGGAACAAAAAAGGAACATACAAAAGTTTTGATGGAAAGAGGTTTAGGAAACAAACAACATGAGAATGTAGAATTTGCTCAAGATTGCAAAACTTTGATTGAAAAAAAAGCAGCAGAATTTTACAATTATGTCTTTTGTTTTGTTTTTTTGTTGTAAGAATTTGAAAATCTTTAAAAAGGAATTGCAATTTTGCAAAACGTGGTTGAACAATTTTGTGGGGAAAAAAGAAGCAAGTGAGAGAAAATTTGCCATTTTGGGAAGAAAAAAGACCTTTATACCCATATTTATTCAATTGAATGCTTTGCTTTATTTTTTTAACACTTGTTTCTATCTCAATCTGTTGTAATGTTTTAGGCTTTCTTTTGATTGTTCTTGTTCTGGCTGCTGTAACACCGGGAATTTCCTGCAGGAATCAATAAAGGACGATCTTATCTTATCGGATTTTATTCATATATTTGAATTTATTTTAGATCCAGTCACTTGTGGCGTAAACTTCAGCTCATAGTTTTCCTTTCACAGTGACAAAGATTGGAGAAACAGCTTCTTTTGCTCAAACAGGTGTGTAAGTAACGTGTGTGTGTTTATACAGACAAGGTAGAATCTCTGTGAGTGAATGAGTCACACCTGTGTGTGTGTGTGTGTGTGTGTGTGTGTGTGTGTGTGTGTGTGTGTGTGTGTGTGTGTGATCGTCTGTGGACGCGTCTCCATCGTCTGAAGAGTTTCTCTTTGAATACGAGTCTGAAAAGAACCGTGTGAATCTGTGAGCTCAGAGACAAATTTCTTTAACCATATGTGAGATGTTTGTGTGTGTGTGTCTGTGTGTGTGTGTGTGTGTGTGTGTGTGTGTGTGTGTTGAGGAGAAGCCAGTTAATGAGCAGCTATTTTCGACCCTCTCCAGGACAGGATGTGGCGTTTGCTGTGAATGCAGGGCGGCGGGTGGCACACATCAAATCACCGCAGACAGAAGAGACCTTTAATGAGCCTCCCAAATTCAGACAGCACTTCTGTGTGTGTGTGTGTGTGTGTGTGTGTAAAACCTTCCAGGAGCATCAAACAGCCTTTGAACTCAGGCTGTAATTCACAAAACAAGCTCAGAAGATTCATTTCAAAATAAGAGTCCTGGTGTGATGTCACACGTCATCCTCATCATTGGAGCTGATTTTTATCATCGTTACTCGAATAACGACCTCGAGAGGAAGCTTCAGGAAAAATAACGACGCTTCATTAACACAGACAAACATCAGGACGCCTGAAATGTGTCACAGCTTTGATTTATTTCGGTAGATTTCTGAATAATTTCTCTCACAGATGTATCAACTAATATTTATGTCCTTGTCCATTTTTCAGAGAATATGAATGAAAACACAAAAACTTTTCAGTCCAGTTCTGTCTCCAGTTCCTGTAAATTCTTGGTTTTTCTTGCATGAACTGCAGGTTTGAGATCACCCCAGAGTGGCTCAATGATATTGAGGTCAGGAGACTGAGATGGCCACTCCAGAACCTTCACTTTATTCTGCTGTAGCCAACGGAAGGTCCACTTGGCCTTGTGTTTAGGAAATGACTTTGTTCCAGAAGTTTTGAGGCTTGTCTCTGTGCTGTTTGGCGTATTGTAAGCAGGAAACTTTGTGGCATTTGTGTAGAAATGTCTTTCTTCAGCCCATTTTTCCTCAAGTGCCTCCTTATTGTGCATCTTGAAACAGCCAGACCACATTCTTTCAGAGACTCAAAGTTATTTGTGGGTTTTTCTTTGCATCCAGAACAATTTTCCTGTCAGTTGTAGCTGAAATGTTTGTTGGTCTACCTGACCGTGGTTTGGTTTCAACAGAATCCCTCATTTTCCACTTCTTCATTAGAGTTTGAACTCTGCTTATTGGCATCCTCAGTTCCTTGGATATCTTTTTATATCCCTTTGCTGTTTTATACAGTTGGATTCACTTTTCCTGCAGAAACTTTGACAATTCTTTTTCTTTCCTCATGACTCAGAATCCAGAAATGTCAGTGCAGCACTGGATGAAAGATGCAAGTGTCTGTCAGGAGCTCAGAAACTTTAATACCTTTAAAACACACACATTTATTACAAGCACTAAGTTGCAGCTTGAGGAGAGAAGTGTGAGTTCTGCAGGAGTCACATCCGAAGAAGGTCAAAGTTTAAAATGATTTCAAAATAAAAGTCTTGGGATTTCGTAGTGTAATATATACCAGTGGTTCCCAAAGTGGGGGTCGGGACCCTTTGGGGGGTCGCAGGCCATTGATAGGGGGTCATGGAATGTGTCCCAAAATCGAAAACTATGAGCAATTCATGAACATTTTATCCATTATTGTGAGGGTAAAAGCAAAAATTGGGGTGAAAGATAATATGAAATTATGCAAACAGAAAATGTTTTATCTGTTTTTCACATTTCTTTGTTCAAGTTTGATGCCGTGAACTCAGCAAAGTGCACATTAGTCAGTAAAATTTCTATCGATCAGTTAAATGAAGTATCCTCAGGAGGGTTTTGTTGGTTTTTGTCTGTTTTTGGATTGTCCCATTAGTGTTGTACCACAGCAGGGGGTCACCAGTCCCTAACACTGCTATTTTGGGGGTCACAGGCGGAAAAGTTTGGGAACCCCTGATATATACATCAATCAAAACAGGAATTTTATGCTTAAAAACAGAAACAGAGGTTAACCTACTAGTTAAATTTTGAGCTAAAAAGTTACTGGATTGATTTTAAGTCACTGAATCATTTCAGATCTGATCATTCTAATAGAAGAAATGTCATCCTTGGATTGTATCATCAACCATAGATCATTCAAATTAAATAGGTTGTTAACTGAATCGTTACCAAAAAATCTTTACCAAACCTGGACCCCGTGTATAGATGAATAACAGAGCTGCTTTGAAGTCCACCAATCAGAGAGTGAGGAGCCATGTGTCCAGACTAACGTCGTCTTTGTCACTGTTTTATCTCTCTTGAGGAATGAGACAGGGAGACTCGTGCATAAAGATATAAAAGAGGACAAACAGGTTGATTTTTGACCCATTAATGTCTGATTGTCAGCTCCTGAGCAGCTGAGTGAATTAGACATCAGACGTGTTGAAGTCCACGTTTCTGGATTCAGACGAGTCTTCAAACGTGGTCGTGTCCTGGGTTGTTTCTCGGGGTCGTGGAGCCGCTGACTGTGTCTGACTCTCTCTCAGCTGCTCTGGCACGCGGCTCCTCGCGCTGCACAAACTGTTAATTATGGCAGCCAGTTCACAGCGTGGATAGCAGTGCTTTGGCACCGCGCGACATCCCAACTGTCAGTTTAATCACAGGCCGGGCGGAGGACGCCGACCACGCCGGGGCCGACTCTGCTGCGCCTCTTCCCACGCTGTAAAAAGTTACTGTCAGGAACAAACACTGCTCGTGAGTGCATCATTTTTTTTTACACTGCCTCAGAAAAAGCTGAATTGTTCTTACGTCTGTTTCAGAAAAGAAAAGAGTCTTAACTTTAAAATCCTCTCAGATTTGCAGCGATGATGAAAACCTGAGTCAGAGTTTTCCTGAAACTAGGGGGAGGATCATCTGCTGGTTTTCATTCCCTTATGTTTCCAAAAACAAACACTGTTCTTCAGCACGACAGCGTGAGTCATCACAAACGGACTGAAAACAAAACCACAGACGACCGTGGGTGAGTTTAGTGTTTACAACCTGCTCTGATCCTCACACACAAGCTCGGATACAGTTTGTTCATTTATTAAAACGAGGATTAAGTTAAAATGTTGAACATCGATGGAAAACAGGGGAAAAAACACAGGCTGATCTGATCAATTTATGACATCATAGATTTCTAAATCTTTTTCAAAATGACGGGTTTGTTCAGACTTTTTTTTTCAGGTCAGGTTTGGGGTCCAAATCCTACGACTACTTCTCAAACATGATTTTAAATAGAGCAACAAAGAGAACTCAGTCACAAGACAAGCGTGGGGGAGATTTTTGAAAACATTAGGGTGGAAAAATATCCAATTTTATTCCAATTCTTAAAGGCCGTTGTTACATTGATCCAAACTGATGAATGAAGGATGAATGCAGCATGTTATCAGAAAATACTGGAGGAAAATTTACACTCATCAGCCCAGAAGCTGCACATGAGACGTACTTGGACGTTCACACATGACAATGATCCAAAACACAAGGACAAGTGGACCTGCCATTGGCTACAGCAGAAGAAGGTGGAGGTTCTGGAGTGGCCATCTCAGTCTCACAAGGCCAAGTCAAAGTTTTGGGATACAAGTCAAAATTTTGCAATAATGTCAAAGTTTTAAGATAAAAAGTTAAAACTTGGAGAATAAAATTCTAATTTTGAGATAAAGGACAAAAAATGAGAAAAAAGGCAATTTTGAGATGAGGTCAAAATTTTGAGAGGAAAGTGAAAATCCTTAGATGAAATGTAGAAAGCACAGCTCAAATTTTTTAGATAAAAGGAAAAAAAATAGAGATAAATGGTCAAATTATTGAGAAATGAATCTGGATTTAGCAATTAAAGAAAAAAAAGCAAAACAAAACATTTCGTACAAAGACAGATTTTGAATTTCTTATCAAGGCAAATATTAAGATACAAAGTTGAAATTTTGGATAATAAAGTCAAAATCTGAGCTATAAAGCTTTAGTATGAGATTATAATTTAAAAATGATGACAAGTCAAAAGTCTGAGATAAAAGTCAAAATTTTGCAAAAAATAAAAGTCTGATTTTGGCGAAAAAGGACAAAAAATTTGAGAAAAAGAAACACTAAATTTTGAGATGAAGTTTAAATTTTGAGAAAAAAAAGTCTTTATTTTCGAGAATAAGTCATATTTTTGAAATTAAGACGTGAAAAATTTTAGATGAAAAGTCAAAATGTGAGACCTGCCATCGGCTACAGCAGAATAAAGTGAAGGTTCTGGAGTGGCCATCTCAGTCTCCTGACCTCAATGATATGACTTGTGGCACAAAAGTCAATTATTGAGTTACCAAAGTCAAAATTTTGAGATAAATGGCCAAAATTATGAGCTAAAAGCCAATAATTTGAAGCAGCAAAGTCAAAATTATGGGGCCAAGTCTGCCTGCCATCAGCTGCAGCAGAATAAATATCATTGAGCCACTCTGGGGAGATCTCAAACCTGCAGTTCATGCAAGACAGAGCAAGAATTTATGGGAACTGGAGGCTTTTTGCCAAGAAGAATGGTCAGTTTTACCATCTGAGAAAATAAAGACCCTCATCCACAACGAGCACAAAAGACTTCAAGCTGTCACTGATGTTAAAGGGGAAATACACGCTGTTAAGAACTGGGGGATGGAGACTTTGTAAACCTTGAAAAAAGTCACTGAAAGAGTCTGAAAAGTACAGCAACCAAGTGGCTAAAGGAAAGAAAGTTGCCCATAACGTGTCTAAATTTTGATTTTTACCTTGAAGAACATTGAATAAGATTCTGCCAACCTGACTGAAGACTTTTCAAGGATCTGTGTTAACCCTGTGTTACCTGTCCCGTTAAAGCTCAGTTCACCTGTTCGACGACGGTTTCAGAAAAGCAAACGCCGCTCTTCAAAGTCGACAGTTCGTCCATCAGGAAATGGGGGCAGGTGTTGGAGCAGCGAGGCGGACGCGGCACATTTTAATTCATTAACCTGATGATTAAAGCTGCATCAGGACGCGCTCGGCTGCTCGGCTTAACTTCACAGAAATCCTGTGAAGAGACTTCACACGCACACCTGTCTGTGATCACACACACCAAAGGAGAGCTTTTGTTTCAGGGAACACACTTAAGATGCAGAATGAGCAGGATTATGTATGTTTCTGCTCCGGCTGTGAGCTGAAGCAGCGATTAACGTCCTGCAGTGACAGCTGGCTGCAGCAGCGCCCGACAAATCTACAGGTGTGACCCCCCCTTACACCTGTGTGTGTGTGTGTGTGTGTTTATTCAGCAGAGGACAGAGTGTGCTGCATAACGAGACTGAAGTGTGTGAGTGTGTGTGGAGAGAGGCTGGAGTTACAATAACTGGGGAAGAAGTTTCATTTCATGCATGACTCAACAAGAAGAACCAGGGACTTCAAAATCCAATTAGCATCAGATTAATTTCCTACTCTGGAAGTGAAATAAATTATGCACACCTTGGCAGACTTTGACTTTAATATGTTAAGATTTAAGAGGAAAAGATAACAGCAGTGCTTTTTTTTATCCAGAGTGAAACTTCAGCAGACCATTTTCTCTAAATGTGGACGAGTGAAGGTCGTTTCATTAAAGCCGAAGCAATAAAAAGGCACAAAACAACGGACAATGAAAGTTCAGAGACTCTGGACCCTCTGCAAATGAGTCCGATTTTCCATTATGTAGATTTCAGGCGAATCCCAATTCCTGTCTTAACCCTCGCTCCCGCGAAGTGTAAGTTCTGTCCTGATTCTCAGAAAGTTAAGGTTGAGGGTTAAGTTTGAGGCTGTATCTCCCTCAATACTGAGATTCTCCGACACCACCCTTGGGACTAAGGGACACCCAGAATGCATTGCGTATTTCAGCAGATAACATGGCGTCAAATGAGGCGAGCTACAAATGTTTATTTTCTTTTTTAATGGAGATATAAATATTACAAAAACCATTGTATTATCTTAGTTTAGACCCATTTTATGGATTATTTACCTTGTTGTTGCAGAACATTTGTTTTTATTTTACCATCTTGGTGTGTTGTTCCTATCGTTTAAGTTAGTAAACATTACAAAATGGTCATTTTCTCTGTGGTAATGTCGTTGTTTATCAAGATAACAGCCTATATAACATGCTTGTGCCGATAATGGTATAAGATGACCGGGCTAATCTCAAAAAGATGCAAAAGACATAAACACAGCTGCAGACGTCATTGTCGCTGATCCTGTAAATGCCTCTGCTTCCTTCTTCTTCTTCTGAATTGAGAGACTGAACGCCGCTTTGGTGTAATGCTGCCCCCCACAGTCTGAAAATGTATCTGCATGTAAGGGGTGTCCCATTTCTAAGTCACAAAATAGCCCTGAACACATGGTTTTGAGGGCGACCAAAACTAAGGGTTAAGAAAGGAATTGGAATTGGGAAGTGATGTTCCCAAGGTTCCTGATGTTCCTGCTGTCCTGATGCTGATGTTCCCAATGTTCTTTATGTTCCTGCTGTCCTGATGTTCCCAATGTTCCTGATGTTCCCAATGTTCCCAATGTGCCCGATGTTCCCAATGTTCTTTATGTTCCTGCTGTCCTGATGTTCCCAATGTTCTTTATGTTCCTGATGTTCCTGATGTTCCCAATGTTCCTGATGTTCTTTATGTTCCTGATGTTCCCAATGTTCTTTATGTTCCTGATGTTCCTGCTGTCCTGATGTTCCCAATGTTCCTGATGTTCCTGATGTTCCTGCTGTCCTGATGTTCCCAATGTTCCTGATGTTCCCAATGTTCCTGATGTTCCTGATGTTCCCAATGTTCTTTATGTTCCTGATGTTCCTGCTGTCCTGATGTTCCCAATGTTCCCAATGTTCCTGATGTTCCTGATGTTCCCAATGTTCCTGATGTTCCCTGATGTTCTTTATGTTCCTGATGTTCCCAATGTTCCTGATGTTCTTTATGTTCCTGATGTTCCTGAATCTTCCACTGTCTCCATTGGCCTTGGGTTGGTGGGTCAAATGTACCCAACTTCCTCTTAATACGTTTCTTAACAATACTTTTACCAAGTATCTGCCCCTTGTTCGTACAGCTTCCTCCGTTGAGTCAAAATGACACGTATAGATGGAAAGAAAAGTCATGGGTATATTGTATCATAATATTTCTAATAAAATTCTATGTGCAGCTTTCTAGAAAAACAGAAACCTAAGGCAAGTCAAAAATAAATGTGTGTGATTAAACATGAACATCCATGGCTCCACAAGATCTTCAGACTTTTATTGGTGTGTTTGCTTTTTAATTTGAACATGATAAAATTGGTGGATGTTTAATGTGTTATACATCGCACCACTTATCATCAGAGATTTTTGCATGAGACTCAGATTTTAAGTCTCAAAAATGTTTGTGGTCCACCCCTCAACCTCATACATATGGAGGCTGTATAAAATCTACCCAGAGTATTTTTTGTACCAGGTCTTGGTTTAGAAGCTGCAGAGGTTTTCTCGCAGTAACTGAGTAAATCAGGTGATTCTACCGCTCTGTCACTTCCTCACTGTAAACTCTCTCTCCTTTTTGTCAGAGGCGTTCAGGTGTTGGCTTCTCCTCACTGTGGCACTGACCCATGTCCGGTGTCAGTAAACACATCATCCTGGATCAGTCCGGCTGTCACCTGGTTCAGGTCACCCAGAGGATTCTCCTGTTCGCCGCGCTCTGCTGACGGCGCCGCAGCGACAGTCTGACGGCGCCGTGGAGATTTCTGAGAGGAAAAATCTTTGGCACCACTTCAGAGAAACATCTGTCTGTGGTTTTCAGAGATGGCAAAAGTCCTCACACTCTTTACTTAAGTAGAAGTACTGATACACTCCTGATCAAAATCTTAAGACCAGTTAAAAAATTGCATGAATTTGCGTTTTGCACAGTCAGATCTTCAGAATATTTCAGCTTCAACGTGCAAAAAGAAGAAATGGGAACCAGAGACCGAACATTTTGAGCAGGAAATTGATTGAAAACAACAATTAAACTGAATTATTCAGTTCATCAGCTGATTAAAAGTTTAAAATCACAGCTTTAAAAAGGCCGAATCTGTCCAAAAATTTGGTTTCCATGTCATTTCCTGTCAAGTAATCACACTGTGAAGATCTGTTGATGGGAAAGGCAAAAAAAAATTGAGCGTCTTTGAACGTGGACAGATTTTTGAGCTGCATAAACAACGTCTCTCACAATGAGCCATCACTGCTGAGGTTGGACGCAGCATTTTTTTAAAGCTTTTCAGGGTTATGGAACAAAAAAAAATCAACTGGTAGACTAAAAAAAATCTAATCATTGCTGAGCCGGAGGATCCAAAGGAGGCCATGTTGGAGGGTTAGTAAGAAAGTACACGTTCTGAAAGGTACTTAAGTACAAAATTAATAAGTTAAAATGAATTTTTTACTTCAATAATAGATTATGCCTTTTTTTGATAACTCTGCAAAATGAAAAAAAAGTTCTAACCATACAAAAAAGGATTGCTTTCCTCCTTTGGTGACAACCTGTACAGACAAAAAAAAACAACAGTCGAGTTTTTCTGCAAGACAAATTTCAGACAGAATAATAAAGACTAAACTTTAGATCCGTAAACGTCGAAGAACTGTCTTGAATGGGAATATAAATGGAGAATGTCTTGTTTTGCTGGATCTGTTCCATCATCGTCTGCAATGTTCCCTGGTTCATTTTCTTCATCCACGTTTGTGTTTTTCACCTTTTACATCACGTTGTCATCCACAAAGGTAGAAACAAGTAACGAGACAGTTTTGAGAATGTAAGGAGGAGAAAGTAGAGATATTTGTGTTCAAATGTAGAGAGGAAAAGTAAAAAAGTTGTCAATAATATAGATACTCAAGTACAGATACCTAGAAATCTACTTAAGTACAGTAATGAAGTATTTGTACTCTTGTGTTTTTTTACAGCCCAACAGGAGGGGGAAATATCTCACCTTGACCTTCGACCCCAGTGAGGAGGATTTGGAAAGACACCTGAACAGAAAGAGAAAGAGAAAACAGCTCCGGCTGCTTGTTTCCTCTGTAATAATCTCCTCAGCCCCTCTGTGTGAACAGAAAATGACTTGTGTTGTTTTTATCTTGTCAGGAAAGTCTCTGCAGCTTTGTTTCTCTCTGAGTGTGTTTGTTCAGGTGTTTACTCCTCTGGTTGATGATTGTGAAGCTTTGATAGTGACGGCTGATAAACAAAGATAATGAGAGGCAATTAAAGAGGACAGTTATGACAATGACAACGATTTATCTCCTTATCTTGAGTCAAAGTCAGGAACAAACACAGAAAGCCTTTATTTCCATAGCACAACACTGAGAATATGTAGATAATTTTTCAGAGAATATGAATGATAAAAACTTTTCTGTCACTCATGGTTAGTTTTTGGATGAAGACATTTATTAACAAACAACTGTGTTTACTCTTTTTAAATCAACAACAGAAACTTCCAGAATGAGTGGACGCAACGATGTTCGGCTCAAACTGCAGCAGATGCCCCGCCCCCTGGTGTCTGGCTGCAGTATAGGTCATAAGCCCCACCCCCTGGTGTCTGGCTGCAGTATAGGTCATAAGCCCCGCCCCCTGGTGTCTGGCTGCAGTATAGGTCATAAGCCCCGCCTCCCCATGTATTCCAGATATGAGCCGGGAAAACTTTAAAAAATTACGATACCTGGTAGAAACGTTTCTCTCATCCTTACTCTAAGGTGGTATGATGATGTCATCTGGTTGCATGGTGTTCAGGTGTTTTTTTTTCTGAGAAGTTAGTTTCTCATTAGTTATTGGACGTTAAAAACCGTGTTATAAGTTTGGTTTTACGATAGTTGACAGCTGCCGTTCGTGAGTAGTTTTTATCGGGGATACAAGAAACTTCAGGAAAGAGCCAAAAGGAGACTAAACCTTCTGAAGGAGAAGAAATAAATATTTTTATTTCTCTTTTTTACTTGGCTCCACTGGAAATTCTCGACTGCGCAGACTCTGGCTGCACAATGGCGGCTAGAGAAACGGGGTTTTTTGGCTTCAAAATCGTAGAACGGTGACAGGCAGAAGCACGCTGTTTATTCTATATACAGTCAATGGTATTACTCACCAATTGGAATAGAAAGTGCAAAGAAAAAAAATCTACTCCTTCCTTCTTTCTTGATATTTAAAGGGTTAATGAAGATCTCACCCGCCCTGTATCGGTTTTCTCTCTAATGAGGATCGTTTCTGTCGCTGTACAAACGTCTCAGACTTCTCTCTGTCAGTGAACGTCTCCTGAATTGTTACCTAATGAAGATTGAGAGGAAAACCCACCCTGAGTTATAATTACCTCCTGATGTCTGATTATTCCTCTGGGAGGAGAGGAGGGGGGGGGCCCCCGCCTGATGAGAACTCCTCACCGTGAATCAAACGCCGCATCAGCTCCTCCCTCGTCTTCGTCCTCTCCGGTTATTTTCTCTAAATTAAGGACTGACATTTCCAACAGAGCCCGGGGTCGCCGCAGACATTCCCTCTTCTTCGTCATCATCGGCCGCTCTCTCTCGCCACGCGCCCGCCGGCACAGGCAGTGTATCAATCACTGTCCCGGCCTCCAGGGCCCCCCCCTGGGGTGTTGGGTGGCGGCTCGATGTGAATGTCAGTCGGTCCGGTAATGAGTGGTTATTGTGCCAGTCGATGTGTACACACCTCCCTGACGGTCGCGGGTCACTGGAAGGATAATGTGTCATCGATTGCTTGATCAATGACTCATAAGAGGGGCTGTAGGGTCGCTGGGTGTCGAGTTGAGGGATGAAGCACGTTACAGTGTTTGAAATCTCCCAGCAGCCTCTAGGACACATATTAAGCGTGACATTGGCCTGTAAAGAGTCTTCACCTGAGCCGATTACGTGTAAAGATCAACAGTCGACAGATGTTGGTTTTCCTTGGTTTAGTGTCACTTTCATACCAAAATATTCCTGTTTTGTATCAAAGAGAAAAGATTAGAATCACCACATCCAGACAGAAATGTGTCAGATAGATTTTTGGTGTATCCATATAGTGGACAACAGATTTTATGAATGAATGAATAACACAAAGCAAACAGAGAGTTAAAAAAAGAAACTTTGCAATTTTGTGTTGAATCAGCGGTAAACGAAGCTTAACGACATTGATTTTTACTTAAACGCCCTCCTATTATCTTTGAGCTGCTGAGTCTATCAGAGACGGATCAATCAGCTTTTCTGCTGAATTTTAAACAATCAATTAACAGAGCGGAGCTGAGGGAGAGAAATATGACGAGTTTGAACTCAGCACAACTTTAACCCTTTAAAGCCAAACGTATCATATTTGATACATGACTTCAAAGACCTTTATCTCATCAACATAATAAATAGTTTCTTTAAAAACCTCTTTAAAATATTCTTGAAAACATATTCTACCACTAGAGTCAGTTCAAGTTTAATTCTGGCTCTTTTTTAAAATGTCTCTCACATATTTTCAGGAAAATCGTTGCTTTATTTTCAAGAAGTTGCAACAAGAATAACATTGATTTTTAAAAAAAAAAACAAAAAAACAAGTGTTTTCTGCATGAAATAAATGCAGAAAAACAAAGAAAACTTTTAAATCACTTGATTACCTTCTTTTACATTTTCAAAAAGGAGTGGAAAGACAAAAATCTAATTAATTTCCACCCTTCTCCAGTTTTGATGAATGACGGTCTAGTTGGCCAACCTTTCATCTATATCTCTCTCTCTATATATATACAAATGGGTCAATGACAAAAAGAGGGTCTAAAAACGTGTTTTTAAAAAGTTCTTTGAAAATGGATAAAAACATATTTCTGAGTGAAGAATTAATGTTTCTAACAGATTTCAGTAGTTGACCAACATTTCAAAGTTTTTAGGTTCATTATTTTTTAGTATTTTTAATTTGAGCACCCAAAAATGTCAGGTGGAGCAACCAAATATATGAAAATATATTTATATGTTCCTGTTATTTTTTCTGTGTGAAATTATTGGCAAGTATCTCTCAAGTGTTGTCATGTTAAAATAACATTTCACATTATTACATTGGTTGTTCCACCTGACATGGAAATTGTTCCAGTCACCAATGAAGTGAAAAAAGCTTTTTTATCAGTATTTCAGAGAAATCTACAAACTTTTCCACTTGGTCACAAATGTCATTTGGGCTCCTCTGGCTGATGCAGTTTCCTGTTTCCTGTTTTATTCTCTTCACTTTAAAATAAAAGTTTAATGTTACGGTTGCACCACCCTGACATTTGACAAGGTGAAAATTACGGGACAAAAGTTTTTTACATTTCTCAACAGCTTTAAAATTCTTTTTATTTGCAAAGAATGTTTTATTTAAAAAGGTTCAAGCATAAAATAATGCCACTGTATTTTTAATTTCCATTTACAATAACTGACATTCAATTTTTAGAGTTTAATTACTGTGGATACTTGTCAGGACGGTTGCACCACCTGACATTTTGGGGGTTTGAGGAACCAAAACACAAAAAACATGTTATATTTTAATAGTTTAAAGATGTGTTCAAATAACACAGGTTTCATAGAATAAAGAAATACATGTGATGAAATACTCAATTCATGATGGAAGGAAATATTGCACTCGGACACAAAAAAAAGGGGACGTCACCTCATTGACCCACATATATACCCATACATACCCACACATATATAACTTACTGCATGATATAATGTTATTTTTACCTTTTGTCACCTATTGTTGACTCTGCATATTACATATAAGCCTTCAGTTCCTGAAATACGTCGCCTAAAGATCTGGCCTCTCTGCAGTTTTAAGTCACTAAAACAAACTTTTCTGAAAACTCCACCCAAAGTAAAGATTTTTTAAAACTTCAGTTTCCTGATGTCGCATTTACGCCAGTAACTGGAGTTTTCGGATGTCATGTCTCATCTATCGTGACAAGTTTGCACTTTTCACCTCAGTCTTGATCTTCATGTTTGTCATGTCTGCTTTTATTTTGTAGTAACTTCTCTTGTTTCAGATCATTTCACTTCCTGCCCTGGTGTTTTCCCGCCCTTGTGATTGTGCTCTCAGTCACCTGATTGTTTCCACCTGTGCCCCATTAGCTCCTGTATAAAAGTCTGCGTCTCCCTATGTCCTGTGTCAGATTGTTGTGTTCATGCTCTGTGGTTCCTGCTGTGAATCGTTTGATGATGCTTTTGCTTTTTATTAAAGAGGTTTTTGACTCTGCAAGTTGTGCGTTTGCCAATCCCTGTTATAGGATCTCAAACATCACAACTCGCTGCAAAATAAAAGACGTCACACTTCATCAAGACTCTATACATAAGTGTTAGTTTCAACACTGATCCAAACTCTTCTAGCTGCAGCCATCGCCTTCGTCTGTTTGGCGATCGACCACCTGCTCGCCGCTCTAACGTCTGTTTCAGAGCTTTAACTCCCGCAGACGCAGGGAGCTGAGCTGTGGAGGCGACAGAGGACGGACGGACGTCGTAGGGTTTGACCTCCTGACCTTTCTGTCCGTCCACGTATCGACCGGACGCGCGGCGGTAAACGAAGCTTAACGACATTGATTTTTACTTAAACGCCCTCCTATTATCTTTGAGCTGCTGAGTCTATCAGAGACGGATCAATCAGCTTTTTCTGCTGAATTTTAAACAATCAATTAACAGAGCGGAGCTGAGGGAGAGAAATATGACGAGTTTAACTCAACTTTAACCCTTTAAAGCCAAACGTATCATATTTGATACATGAGTTCAAAGACCTTTATCTCATCAACATGATAAATAGTTTCTTTGAAAACCTGTTTAAAATATTCTTGAAAACATATTCTACCACTACAGTCAGCTGAAGTTAAATTATGGCTCTTTTTAATAATGTCTCTGACATATTTTCAGGAAAATCGTTGCTTCATTTTCAAGAAGTTGCAACAAGAATAACATTGATTTTTTTTTTTAAACAAGTTTTTTCTGCATGAAATAAATGCATATTTACTAAAGAAAACTTTAATAACAGTACACAAAATTGTCCAGTATGTCAAATGTGATACAAGAAATATATCATGAATGAAATGACACGACAAAAACTGAAATCTAAGCAAGTCATTATGTATTCTTTTTAGCAAAAGTTGTCTTACTATTCTTGATTTGAGCCACATTTACTAGACAAGGTCATAAAAATGTCTCATTTCAAGTTTTTAAAAGACAAAAATGAGGTGTAAATTGCTTGTAACAAGTAAAAAAAATCTTCCAATGGGATAAGATAAAAGATTCTTGTTTTAAGTCATCTTTCTAATTTCAAGAAACTTCATTTTTGTCTTTAAAAAACTTGAAATAAGACATTTTTATGACCTGGTCTGGTGAATGTGGCTCAAATTAAGAATAATAAGACAATGTTACTACAAATAAGACAGAATGACTTGCTTAGATTTCAGTTTTTGCAGTGGCTAAAGCAATATTTTTTGTGAATTTGGTTAAAAGGGTTAATAAACATCTAGATTCCCAAAAAAATAGGAATTTTCTGACAAAGGGAAGGGCTTTACAGGGTTAAATGTCACATAAAAACCCTTATTTCTTTTTTTTGACCACGAATCCAAAACATATTCTGTGTTTAGTGATAAAAAAGTCAATGTTTTTGCCACAGTGTCAACAGGCTGAGGTGAAAAACATACAGATGTGCTCATAAGTTTACATACCCCGGCAGAATTGATGATTTCTTGGCCATTTTTCAGAGAATATAAAATAATTATTTTCAACCTCTAAACCAACAAACAGAGATTTAATCAACATTTTACCATCACAACCTTTCTTGGAATTGATGTGTACACAAATCATATTTTTAGATTATTTTATTTTTGTCCTGTGCCACATGTTATGGAAGGACTTTATTCCTGTTAAGCAGGTTTTTGTTTTTGGGTGGATTTAGGGAAGAGAAGGTCACTTCCTGTCAGGTCCTGAAGAGTAACTGGACTGTGAAAGAGAATTAAAGAGAATTAAAGGATCAGTTCAGCTGATGCATCAATCAGAATAAATGAGTCTGAGAAATCCTCTATAATGAGTTTTTTAGTAATGGGAAATCTAACACTTGAAAAAATTACCACAAAACTAGAAAATGTCACATTTTATAAGCGACAAAGCTCCATCAAGTTCCATGTTTGAATTATGAACTTCAGTTATATAACCCTGCTGTACATGTAATATATGTCTCCTTAAGGTGTTATAACTCTATATGGGTCAATGATGTGCAATATTTCCTTCCATCATGAATTGAGTATTTCATCACATGTATTTCTTTATTCTATGAAACCTGTGTTATTTGAACACATCTTTAAACTATTAAAATATAACATGTTTTTTTGTGTTTTGGTTCCTCAAACCCCCAAAATGTCAGGTGGTGCAACCGTCCTGACAAGTATCCACAGTAATTAAACTCTAAAAATTGAATGTCAGTTATTGTAAATGGAAATTAAAAATACAGTGGCATTATTTTATGCTTCAACCTTTTTAAATAAAACATTCTTTGCAAATAAAAAGAATTTTAAAGCTGTTGAGAAATGTAAAAAACTTTTGTCCCGTAATTTTNACAACCAATGTAATAATGTGAAATGTTATTTTAACATCAAATTATTTATCTTATTCACAAATAAAAGAAATGAAACACACAAAATGAAAATGTATGAGTCACTACAGACACTTGAGAGATACTTGCCAATAATTTCACACAGAAAAAATAACAGGAACATATAAATATATTTTCATATATTTGGTTGCACCACCTGACATTTTTGGGTGCTCAAATTAAAAATACTAAAAAATAATGAACCTAAAAACTTTGAAATGTTGGTCAACTACTGAAATCTGTTAGAAAACATAATTCTTCTCTCAGAAATATGTTTTTGATCCACTTTCAAAGAACTTTTTAAAAATAAGTTTTTAGACCCTCTTTTTGTCATTGACCCATATGTGTGTTTGCACAAGCTCCTAACACACACTCACATTCAGAGAAAGGTGTATCCAGAGAGTGGGTGACAGGAGGTTAAATTGGAGTCTGTGACCTTTCGCTTTTGAATTACATCTGACAGGAAACATTCGTGTCTGCAGACGTGATGTTTCCTCGCCCTCGCTCTGCCCCCGGTGTGCAGTAAAGTCGCTCTGCTATCTGTCTGATTTACGGTTTTTATGACGACCTGACATGGGAACCAAACGTTAACACGCCAAAGGACAGAAGCAAACGCTGAAGAAGTTAAAGGAGGCACATTTATGAGCTTCAGGACAGACAGTTACAAAATTCTTAGATAATTGGTTAATGTCTGTTCTAATGAGGTCAATTAAGAGACAGAAACTGCAGTTAATGTCTGCAGACACTGCAGGAAGTCTCATCAGTGAGTCAGATTACAAATCAAATTAATCCACTCAATCTGAGGGAGGCACTCAGGTGCAAAGTCAAATGTTTGAATTATGAACTTCAGTCATGTAACCCTGCTATACATCTAACATGTCAGCATAAGGTGTTATAACTATATATATGTGTGTTTGCACAAGCGCCAAACATCTGCTTACAATCTGCCAAACAGCACAGAGACAGGACAATTCTTTGCTTCATGGGGAAAGAAAAAGAATTGTCAAAGTTTCTGCAGGAAAAGTGAATCCAACTGTATAAAAAAGGAAAGGGATATAAAAAGATATCCAAGGAACTGAGGATGCCAATAAGCAGAGTTCAAACTCTAATGAAGAAGTGGAAAATGAGGGATTCTGTTGAAACCAAACCACGGTCAGGTAGACCAACAAACATTTCAGCTACAACTGACAGGAAAATTGTTCGGGATGCAAAGAAAAAAACCCACTAATGACTTCGACTCTCTGAAAGAATGTGGTCTGGCTGTTTCAAGATGCACAATAAGGAGGCACTTGAGGAAAAATGGGCTGAAGAAAGACATTTCTACACAAATGCCACAAAGTTTCCTGCTTACAATACGCCAAACAGCACAGAGACAAGCCTCAAAACTTCTGGAACAAAGTCATTTGGAGTGATGAGAGCAAAAGTGAACTTTTTGTCCACAACCATAAACATTGTTCCATTTGGAGAGGAGTCAACAAGGCCTATGATGAAAGGTCCACCATTCCNAACACGCTGCATCTCCCTGAGGTCAAAGTTCACCTGACTCACCTGAGGTTAACGCTCCGTGTCCGACCACAGATCCTGATCGGCGCCATCATCGAGAAGAGTCCGGCCGACCTGGACGGGCGTCTGCGACCCGGAGACGAGCTGCTGTTCGTGGACGGGATCCCCGTGGTCGGGAAACCGCACAGATACGTCATCGACCTGATGCACGGCGCCGCACGCAACGGACAGGTGAACCTGGTGATCAGGAGGAGGATACAGGCCACAGGTGAGGAGAGAGAGAGAGAGAGAGAGAGAGGGAGAGAGAGAGAGAGAGAGAGAGAGAGAGAGAGAGAGAAAGAGAGAGGGAGAGAGTTTCACCTGAGTTTATCTCTGCAGGACAAAAAGATCCACAAACAACAAAACAACCTCCAGATTTTAACCATGACCTGTATAAACCATGACAGTGTCTCTGACTGAGGCCTCCTCAGAAACTGCTCCCCCTGGTGGCTGCTGCAGGTTAAATCATTCATTCCAGATGAGAGGTGGTAAAAGTTTAAAAATGATTTCACCTGTAGAAAAGTTTCTCTCCTCCTTACGCTGCAGTGATATGAAGATGTTATTTAGCTGCTTTGTGTTCAAGTCTCTTTGTTCTGAGGTTTTTCATCAGTTATTAGACGATAAACAGGTTATTAGTTTGGTTTTACATCAGTTATTAGACGATAAACAGGTTATTAGTTTGGTTTTTCATCAGTTATTAGACGATAAACAGGTTATTAGTTTGGTTTTTCATCAGTTATTAGACGATAAACAGGTTATTAGTTTGGTTTTCCATCAGTTATTAGACGATAAACAGGTTATTAGTTTAGTTTTTCATCAGTTATTAGACCATAAACAGGTTATTAGTTTGGTTTTCCGTCAGTTATTAGACGATAAACAGGTTATTAGTTTGGTTTAACTGTGATTAACAGCTGCTGTTAGTGAGGAGATTTATGATGGAAACTTCAGGAAAGAGACAGAAATAGATCAGAGCTTTGAAAAAGAAAGAAATAAAAAGTTTTTGGTTTTTTTGTTTCCTGGTTTGACTCAAATTCTCTCCTGTTCAGACTCTGAATCCAGTAACAAGTTAATTGTTAACAAAATACGATGGTGAAAGGCAGAGCCACGCTGTTTATTCTACAAACTATGGTTTCAACCACATAGACTGCTCCACGCCACTCGCTCCACTCCACTCGCTCCACGCCACTCGCTCCACGCCACTCACCTCGCCGTGACCTCGCTCTCCTCCTAATTGTCGTCCTCCCACCGTCTCTTTTCTCAGCGTCAGACTGGGATCACACTGTTCACCTGCTTCACACACACACACACACACCTCTCTGTGTTTGTGTGTGTGTGTGTGTGTGTGTGTTTCCTCTGCTTGTGGATCAGTTTCTCTCTGCAGAAACAAATCTTCGCAGCAGCGTCTCCGGTGAAGCGTCACTTTCTCTCTTCAAACACAGAAACTGTGACAGGAACAGAAACAACAGCTCCAGGTTTGATCGCTCGCCGTGTCAGGACGCCAACGCTCATAAAAGATGGAGGAGCGAGACATCGACACGCCGCTGCTGTTTCTGCGTTTTAACGAGGTGTCAGTGAGCTGCAGCGTGTGTTTACCTCTCTGCTGCAGCTCAGACGCTCTCTGCAGGATTAAGCTCAGGTTTCCCTCCTTACGTAACCAAGACGAGTCTAAGCAGATGTTTGAGGGTCAGAGGCGGCGGCTGCGTGTGACGCCAGCGTCTGTGTTGGTGCTCGCCTCCATGTTTGTGTTTAGTCTCTGTGCAGACGATTCATTCGTGCAGGAATCTTTAAACCCTCTGAGCAGCAGAAGATCAACGTGAAATCAGAGCAGATCAAGTTTCATCTGAAGCACCTGAGCGTTTTTGGGGATGTGTGAGCTACAAAGGCTCAGGAAACTTGGTCCAAACTGATGAATGAAGGATGAATGCAGCATGTTATCAGAAAATACTGGAGGAATTAAATGTGAGTAGTCGGGTCTTCGACGTGTACTCTGCATGAACCTGCAAGTGTGTACTGTTACTAGGTTTTGTGTTCCTGTTCACCTGGACGGTAACCGATGAGCAGAATAAAGGGAAGGTTCTGGAGTGGCCATCTCAGTCTCCTGACCTCAATATCATTGAGCCACTCTGGGGAGATCTCAAACCTGCAGTTCATGTAAGACAGAGCAAGAATTTACAGGAACTGGAGGCTTTTTGCCAAGAAGAATGGTCAGTTTTACCATCTGAGAAAATAAAGACCCTCATCCACAACCAGCACAAAGACTTCAAGCTGTCACTGATGTTAAAGGGGAAATACACGCTGTTAAGAACTGGGGGAGGGAAACTTTTCATCAGGCTCATTCTGGAAGTTTCTGTTGTTGATTTAAAAAGAGTAAACTCAGTTGTTTGTTCATAAACGTCTTCACCAACCACGAACCATGAGAGACAGAAAAGTTTTTGTGTTTTTATTCAGATNTGAAGGTTCTGGAGTGGCCATCTCAGTCTCCTGACCTCAATATCATTGAGCCACTCTGGGGAGATCTCAAACCTGCAGTTCATGCAAGACAGAGCAAGAATTTACAGGAACTGGAGGCTTTTTGCCAAGAAGAATGGTCAGTTTTACCATCTGAGAAAATAAAGACCCTCATCCACAACCAGCACAAAAGACTTCAAGCTGTCACTGATGTTAAAGGGGGAAATACACGCTGTTAAGAACTGGGGGAGGGAAACTTTTCATCAGGGTCATTCTGGAAGTTTCTGTTGTATTTCACAGCTCCAGATTAAGACCTGAGCCTCTGAAAGTTTCCCTGTAATTTCCTGAGTGTCTTCTTTATTTAAACTGAGTGTTGAGTTTTCTGCGGTAAAAATAAAACCCTTTTTTAAGCGAGTAAACCGTATCTGTTCAGAATAGTCGTGGCATTAAATCGTGCCGCGCTCTGAAGCCTGTTACAGCTGCAGATGGATTTAACGCTCACACACTGTTGGCAGAGTCAGATTAGAATCATGTATGTTCTGTAAAATGAGATTAATGTGGCTGACACTGTGTCTCCCTGCAGTAAATCCTCCCCGTGTGTGTGTGTCGTTATATTCGCCCCCTTCATCAATGCACATCAGCCACGTGATGTATGTGCGCCGGCCGCTGGCGCTCCGTCACCGCTCCTCAGATTTACGCTGCAGATGTTTTGTTTTTGGCCCCGGTGTCACGTTCCGGTGTCCCATACGTCACTTTTCTGACAGCCTTTATGGGTCGGGGGGGTCGCATGTGACGCCAGCCGCTTTAATTATGTGGGACAATAAATCTGCTCTCCAGGAAACTTCAGGGAACACAAGACGGGAGCAGCCGCAGGGCGTGAGGACGACAGAAGAATTAAACGTGGCAGACATGAACCTGTGATACATGTACCTCAAATACTGGTGTTAAATAATGTACGATAAGTTCAGTCATTATTCAAAACTCAAAATTCAGTCAAAAACAAGACTTGTTCAGTGAGAAATTTCAAAATCACAGGTCAAAAAATGTCAAAAATGAACATTTTTTGTAATTGACGCTTAATTTTTGCCTGATAGTGGCTGTAGAATAAGTCAATCATTGATTTTTCATTATGTGATACAAAAAGACACTTTTTTTGGTATAGTTTTTTAAAAACACAACATTATTTGATGTAACAAAGGGGATCCAATGTGCATGATTGGAGGGTTGTTACGATACTGAAATTTCAACCTCGATACTCGATACCATTTCCGATATCAAGGGGATAAAAAATTACAAATAATTAAAGAAGCATTAAAAACATTTTTATTGACATGAAAACAGAACCCCAGATAAATAATCAATACACTAAAGTGATTAAATAATCAGAAAATGAAATAATAAGACAATCACGTTTTTACTCAGTGCAAATAAATGCAAAATAATTCACCAAAATATAAGTTATAACACAATCTGACACTAATCTAAAGAGGTAGTATTATTCTAACTTGCAAATACTTAAAAAAAAATCTATAATTAATACAAGAAAACAAACTACAAAGAACAAAAATTGCCACAATTTCAACAATTTTGGTTTTCTGAGGTAAAAAAAATACAGAAATTAAACGATTAAAACATTGGGCCTCATTCATAAACAGTTCGTACGCACAAATCTGTGATTCATCAATATTTTCTTTCTTGACTTTCTTCATGATCAGCCTCCAAAAAAACTGAAAACACAGACTCTTTTCACTAAAATCACAACAAAGCCTTAAATATAATTCAATGATAAAAAATGTGATTTGGCTAAACTTATCAAATAAATATGAAACTGACACCTTTTCACCCTCAATACTTATAATAATGAATCTCAAATTAAACACTTAGTTTATATTAATAATATAATCCTGTGGGTATCAAAATGTCACATTATTATGTTCAATAAATCAGTAAAATCAGTAAAAACAATGTCATAAATTTGTGCAAACTGAGTGAAGGGAGTAAGAACATTTCTACGCACTTATGTAGTTTAATTCCTCATTCACTTATGAGTAAACAACAATCAGTTGAATTTAACATCATATGATGCTCACAGATGTTTTCAGTCACAGATCTGTTAATTTCTTAAACTTCAGGAAACGTGGGATCATATTTTCAGTGTTTTTCAAACAGCAGTGGTAGAGTTCAGTTGCAGGTCGACTTCTATTTGCTTCAGTCTGCAGCTTTAAAAGAAGGAAATGCATTTGAGTTAACAACCAACAACAGCAGGAGCCAGCAGCCAGACTAACGTCAGTTTAATACAGTGAAGTAAAAGATGAACAGGAACTTTACTAACATAAACTAATGGTTGGGAAAATTCCAAAAAAGACAAAAAAAACCCATGAAATTCAACTTTTTGAACACATCCTGGGACCAACATACTTCCCACTTCACGAGTCACTTTTCATTGCTCTTTCTGTCTGATTTTTTGGCTACCTCAATCATGCCTCGACCTTCAAAAAATTCTCTTGTGCAAACTCTGAATTTTGCACAGCAAGTTCGGAAATTTGTCCCAAAAGTCAGAATTTGACGATTTTTAGGGTACGTATTTGAACGAACTTGTCCTAGGGTTTTTGTCGGATCAGCTTCAAATTTCTCATGTGTATACTACACACAGTGACGATTAAAAGTTATCAAAACATTTTTAATAACTTCAGGGGCGTGGCCATCAGAGGGCGCCAAAAAAAAAAGAGAAAAAATTACATTCTCCGATTTGTATGAAATTTTTTGGGCACGTTTATCACTCCAAGACCTTCACAGAAATGTCAAATGTTAAGGCAAAACAATAATTTTAAGTTCCGAATGGATCAAGGTCATTCCACAGCCACAAAAATCTTCACTATAAAAGCAAGAAAATGGTTAAATTCGACGCAGAAGTGAATGTATTTAAAAGTAGAGCCACATGCAGCAAAGAACGGCCCTCGCTCCCATGTGGCTGACTGAGAACGATTGCAGCATGTTCAGACATGCACACAGGTCGACGCTTTTAATTATTTTTATATTCCTAGTACTTCTTCTGAATTGCCAATTTCTAGCAATTTAGCATTTTCTTCTTCTTTTTAATTGTCGCATTTTTTGCAATTGAAATGTTGTGAGCTGCTGTGATGTGGAAATTTCCCCCATGGTAGATCAATAAAGAATATTCTATTCTATTCTACTCTATTCTATTCTATTCTAAAGTTTAGGCAGCGCTTTAAACATCTTGAATGGCGAGAAAAGTTTTTAGAAGAACACTTTGACTGAAACAAACCTCCAGTTGTCAGTTGACAGTTCAGTTCTGACCTGAATCCACTTTGATGAAGACCACCGGAGCAAACTGAAGCTCCTCATTTCCCCCAAAACCATCAATCGAGCTAAAAGCCTCCAAATCCAGGTTTCATTAGCGAAGCAGCCGCTCTCCTCTGATTGTTATTGTTTCTGCAGAATGAGCAGCTTTATTTTTACTCTGATGGTCTGGAGCTTTGGCTGCTGACCCAGAGAACGTCCTCTTCTCTTCGGAAGACTCCACTTTAAAGGCTTCAGGTCTGGGATTAGGATCCTGACTCTTTCCAGAAAATTACTGCAGGGATTATTTTTCCCATGTCGCTTGGATGCTGGAACGTCTGGGTCACAACACGACAGGGAAGTGGAAGGAGATGGAGGAACGGAGGGATTATAATCTCTATTTTGGGGAAACCAGACTGAAAGATGGTTTCTGTAATCCAGGATGTTTTCAACAAGTTTGTGTTCCATCGTATAAAAAGATTAATGTTTCCTTTATTTACTGACGCACTATGAAAACATTGTGTTAGTTTCAGACTGAATAAATCTCGCAGGAAGAGTTCTTTATTTCCGCCACGGTCTGAGAGTTTAACGTCTCTTATTTCAGTCGTAGCTCAGAAAACATTGATGTTAACTTTGATGCCATCTGCTCTGTCATTTCTCCACCAATCAGCTTCATTTTCTAACTCCTCAAGATGTGTTTGAGCTATCGTTCACTCAGATTTGATTCAAGGAAAGACTTTTTACAACCCCTTTACTGCATCAGACACTTTTAGACTTTCTTTTTTGCTGATTTAGAGCCAAATAACGACCATTATTGGTTTTACTTTCAGTAAAGGGACGATAAAATACATTAAAAGGAAACGTGTCATCTTCAGTCAGGCTGCAACTTTAACTCTGGTGAGCTGGAAAGGACAAGACAAAAAAGGACAAACATTGCTCTAAAAGCCTGGTGATTGTGTCCTGATGTGTGTGACCTGAGTGTTGTGTTTCCAGCGAAGATATTCTGACTAAGTTTGTAGCTGCAGTCATTGTTCTTCTGCTCACAGCTGCAGAAAAACAATCATTCACTCCGGAGAGCCGCCTCAGCGGATAATTCATTCATCATATGCATGCCAATCAAATATCTTGTTCTTCTCGACACATTAATTCCACAACTTTAATAACAAGGTCACTGGCGCCGAGCGTGACGGAGAGCTCTGTCCAATCAGAGCAGCTCCAGCTCTGCGGCTGTGACTGAAATGTTAAAGGACTGTTCTCAGGCTTCAGGTAAATAAAAGCAGCTGCATTAAGACGACGCATTCTCACATCAGACACAGAGATATATCAGTGTTTTCATGCTCCATGTAAAGAAACAACGCCGTCTTGAAACCTGAGCTCCACCAGGTTTCTCCAGCTTCTTCAGGTGTCAGATACGAGGGACATTTCTTTGCATTTTCCTTTTCTTGAAAACAATCACAAAGTGTCAAGGGGTTTGAAACCTTGGAGACGTTTCCTCTTCTCAGATTTTCTTTGTGAGTTCTGAACCCAGGATGTTATGAAGCTGCACATCACATTTCTGCCTCTCAGACCCATGAAACTTCAGTTTTTTAAACTTTTATGTGTTAGCCACATTTAGAGACACTTCCAAACATCATCTTTTGGTGATAAAATATAAGTTATAACACAATCTGACACTTATCTAAAGAGGTAGTATTATTCTAACTTGCAAATACTTAAGAAAATCTGTAATTAACTCTGGCAAACAAACTGCAAAGAACACAAATTGCCACAATTTCAACAATTTTGGTTTTCTGAGGTAAAAAAATACAGAAATTAAACGATTAGAACATTGGGCCTCATTCACAAATGATTGTATGCATAAATCTATGATTCCTCAATATTTTCTTTCTTGACCTTTTTTTTGCTTTGCAAACAAATAATGAATAATCAGCCTCCAAAAAAACTGAAAACACAGACTCTTTTCACTAAAATCACAACAAAGCCTTAAAAATAATTCAATGATAAAAAATATGATTTGGCTAAACTTATCAAATAAATATGAAACTGACACATTTTCACCCTCAATACTTATAATAATGAATCTCAAATTAAACACTTAGTTTATATTAATAATATAATCCTGTGGGTATCAAAATGTCACATTATTATGTTCAACAAATCAGTAAAATCAATAAAAACAGTGTCATAAATTTGTGTGATATCACAACTTTACACCCATTTCAGAAGGGAAAAAAGTACATTTGTGAACAATAACACTTATAACTGAGGACTAGTAGCTCACAAATAACACTGAGACCAAGTTTAGTTTTTATACTTATATATTTATTAGAGGTTAAATCTGTCGAAGATTGTGGACTTTGAGAGTGAACCTGTGTGTCTTTATTTGACCCGTGTCAGCAGTTAAAGGCTCTAAAAGTGGAGCGGCGCTGCACGCGGCCCGTCTGGCTCCGTTTTTAGCCCCCGTCCTTGTGTTGTCTAAATAAAAACCACGGGTCATCAGATATTCTCAGAGGAAGATCAACGGCTTTGTGGAGCTCCATTTAACCGGCTATTGTGTGAGCACTTAGCCCTGAGTGTGTGTGTGTGTGTGTGTGTGTGTGTGTGTGTGTGTGTGTTTGTGTGTGTGTTTCTAAATAACACATCTGAAATGAGCAGTGTTCTGGTTTCTGTTTGTAAAACTCCTCAGTTAAAGAAAGTTGTTTCCCTCTCTAAAGAACAGACCTGACAAAAGTTTTACTTTTTACAAATCTGAGTCATGATGTAACTTTCAAAACAAAAGACAAATGAATAATTTGTGAATCACATAAAAGTGAGTTTCAAGGTCTCATACAATGCAAAAAGCCAAAGTGAGACCTCTGTGTAACTTATTGTTTACAATGAAACTGAGACCAACCACAAACAGTGTAAGTGGCTTCACCAAACTAATTTTAGACCTTTGAAAAAGTAACTGTTTACCATAAAACTGAGACTAATAAAAAAAAGGTTAAGGGGCTCAACTGAACTACATTTAGACCTATGTACAACTTAGTGTTAACAGTGAAACTGAGACCAACTTCAACTTGGTAAAGTGGCTTTGCCTAACTGAATTCAGACCTCAGAGTATTTTACTGTTTACAATGAAACTGAGACTCACCAGAAGCTAAAGATGGTGTAAAAATTTTAAAAACGCAACATCTGGACCTTTGTAGACCTTATTGCTTACAGTGAAACTGGGACTAACAAGACTTAAAGGAGGGCTTTACAAAACTAAATTTAGACCTCTGAAAAACTAACTGTAATCAATGAAACCGAGACTAACAAAGAGAGGTGAATGGGGCTTGACTTAACTACATCTATACCTTTGAGTTGGTTGCTTTTTACAATGAAACTGGGACTCATCAGAAGCTGAAGATGGATAAAAGAAGTTGAAAAAGCAAAATTCAGGCCTTATAACAACTTACTGTTTACTGTAAAACTGAGACAAACCACAAGCCAGTGGTTTCCTAATTTAACTGAATTCAGACCTCAGAGTAGGTTACTGTTTACAATGAAACTGAGACTCTTCAGAAGCTGGAGATGGATTAACAGGGTGAAAAATATATGGGTTTCTGTGACACACTAGTGACAATGAAACTGAGACTAGTGGAAAAAACAGGTGAAGGGGCTTGACTCAACTACATCTAGACCTATGTACAACTTAGTGATAACAGTGAAACTGGGACCTACTTCACGCTTAACCTAACTGAATTCAGACCCCGGAGTAGGTCACTGTGAACAATGAAGCTGAGACTCGCCAGAAGCCAAAGATGGATAAAAGAAGGTTAAAAGGGCAAAATTCAGTTATCTTTCTTGTTTACCATTAACAGTTAAGCTGAGACTCACTAGAAACAGGTGAAGGAGCTTAACTCAACAATATCCAGACCTTTGAATTAGCGACTGTTTACAATGAATCTGAGACTCACTAGAGCCTGAAGATGCATGAACAGATGAAAAGAAGTTGATTATAAAATCCAGGCGTCTGTGTAACTTGTTGTTAACCATGAAACTGAGACTCTTCAGAAGCTGAAGATGGATTAGCAGGGTGAAGACCTAACAAAAAACAAAGTCTGGGTTCTTGTGAAACACTGTGTGCAATGAAACTTAGACTAGTGGAAAAAACAGGCGTAGGGGCTTGACTCGACTACATCTAGACCTATGTACAACAGTGTTAACAGTGAAACTGGGACCAGCTTCAAGCAGGTAAAATGGCTTTACCTGTCTGAATTCAGACTGTGAAGTAGATTACTGTTTACAATGAAACTTAGACTCAACAGAAGCCAAAGCTGGATAAAGGAAGGCTAAAAGGGCAAAATTCTAGTATCTATCTTATTTACCATTAACAGCGAAACTGAGACTCACTCGAAACAGGTAAAGGAGCTTAACTCAACCATATCCAGACCTTTGATTAAGCCACTGTTTACAATGAATCTGGGACCCACCAGAATCTGAAGATGCATGAACAGATGAAAAAAAAAGATTATAAAATCCAGGCTTCCTTGCAACTTACTGTTAACCATGAAACTGAGACTAACCAAACCCTGAAATATGTTTTTATAAACATTTCAGTGCTGGACTTCGAGCTGCCAGAGTTTGAATGTTTACAAAACAAAAATAGGAGTGCCAGCATTACACACTTACGTGTTTTCATGTGTGTGTGTGTGTGTGTGTGTGTGTGTGTGTGTGTTCACAGACACGGCGCCAAGGTTACAGCTCTGATCTGCCTTCAGATCAGCCAATGATCTGCTACAACGTCGATAAACACCAAGACACACGAGAGCAGCTGACTCAATTATTCATCACTCAACTCTTTTGTTCCCAGTTAGTGGATCGATAGCGGCTATAATCAGCTTTCCAATGGAGGGAAGGAGCCGGCGCACCGAGGCTCGTCTTTCTCTTCGTGATGGTCCTGCTGCTGCAAACGTGTCAGGGCGGGAAAACACAGACGCTGATTTCACAGAGTCGCTTCCTCCCTTTCGTCTTGATAAAAAGTTATTTCTTATCTCTTTACATTTTTGACTCTCACATCAGATTCTCCCCGTCTCAGCGCGTCCTCAGCTCACACAAGCCTGTTAACACTTTTATTGTAGCGCCAACATTTCCTCAGGCACCGGCAATTTAATCCCGTCCCATCGCTCTCTCCCTCCCTCTCCCTCTGAACTATTTTCCACTAGATTTGGTAAAGTCTGCTCTCTATAAGCTGATCATCCCTTTGCTTAATAAAACTCCAGAGAATGATACTTGGGCTGAAGTTAAGCTTCTTAGCTCAGATCCCAGTTTGAAAGTATGACCTTAAAATGTAGAGAGCGTCAGAGCCACAGTTGGGTTTCAGCGACACAGATCTGTAAATATTCAGGGTTTAAGAGACACTGAGACGATGAGCAGACGACGCGCTCGCTCAAACACTCACTGTTGATTTCTCTCTCATGGTTCTAGTTCTGGGTTATTCTGTCGTTGTTGCAGAAAGCTGACAGCGTTTCGTTGATTCACCTGAGCCGTCAAACTTCACAAACAGACCAATGAGGATGAAAGGTGTCGCTACGGACGAATGAACCAAAGTGTGAACTCTTTGCTTCATCAGGCAGATTTTAAAAAAATCCAAAAACATGGCAACATCTTCAACCACATGAAGAGTCTACAATTGGAAAACTGGAACAAAAGGAAAAGTTGCTTCTCAGAGCGGGTATCTGACATAATCTGACAAGAATACATATCTACACAGCAAAAACTGAAATCTAAGCAAGTCATTATGTCTTATATATAGTAAAAAATGTCTTATTGTTCTTAATTTGAGCCACATTCACCAGACCAGGTCATAAAAATGTCTTATTTCAAGTTTTTTAAAGACAAAAATGAGGTGTAAATTGTTTGTAACAAGTCAAAAAAATCTGCCAATGGGATAAGACGAATTCACCCGGGAAGTTTCTTGAAATTAGAAAGATGTCTTAAAACAAGAATCTTTGATCTTATCCCATTGGCAGATTTGTTTTTTACTTGTTACAAGCAATTGATGGCTGAACCAAAGATGGCTCTTTTGTAGACTCCTCATAAAAACTTTAAGACAAGTTTAACTCTTGCAAAATGTAAATTAGTGCATTTTTTCATAAGTACATTATGATATCTGAGTTAGTGGAATAACAGTATTCATTGACGTGGCATGATGTTTCTGTCTGATGTTTTAGAGTCAGACTCCATCACAGAGATTATCACACCTTTAACAGTGACCTTAAACTGTGACCTTTGACCTCTGCACAGTCAGATGTTGGTAATGCTGCTAATCCGTCTGCAGCTCAGTGTGACGTCTCCTTAAAGAGGAGATATGTCATTAAGAGGAGCTGATAGTCACCTCTGCTTCAGTTTACTGACACACACACACACACACACACACACACATCCCCTCCCCCAGGTTAACCCCCCTGGATCAGTGATATCACATCTGGCTCAGAACAAATCTGCTCCATATTCTCCACTGTGAGAAGAAGACGATTAGCAGGAGTGAGCCTGTGTGTGTGTGTGTGTGTGTGTGAGTGTGTGTGTGTGTGTGTGTGTGTGTGTGTGTGATGGCATGTAAGCTTGACTCAAAGCGGCTGAATCGTGGCCAGCTGCAGCCCGTCCTCCTCTATTGTGGAGGAGAAACAAAGAGAGAAAATGGACAAACAGCCTGAAAGCTAACAGCTCTCTCTCTCTCTCTGTTTGTGTTTGTGCAGAAATGACACAGCTGCTTTGTGAATCCTGTCATTTTCAGAGAACAAAGCTGCAGAGGACGCAGAGTCAGAGGTGTGAGAGCTGGTCGAGCGTGTGGCGGCGCCTCCTGACTCTCCTCACAGCGAGGGGAGAAACAGATCCAGAGGTCGATGATGCAGAATCTGTCTGCTCTCTCTCTCTCTCTCTCTCTCTCTCTCTCTCTCTGTGGTTCTGATCTTTAGTTGCTCTGTGAAACACGGATCTGTCTCCTCTTCTCTGAGGCAGCCATGGAGGAAAAGTTAATTCCTGGATCATCGTGAGCCACGGGGTCGTAGGTCAGAGGTTAAAGACACGATTATCTTCTCTTCAGGGACCAACAGTAATTAAACAATGTTCTCTCTTCTCTGCTGATGTTTTCCTGCTGCTCTGCACTTCACTCAAAGATCACACATCAGAAAACAACACTACGCTCCTCATCACATTTTTGAGACCATTCGGAAAATTGCGCAAAAGATTTCGAGTTTACTTTTTGAGAACATAAATTATGGTGTGGAACAATAAAATCAAAAACGTTAAAATATTGTTTCTGTTTGTGAGAAACTAAGTGGGATTTAACACCATCTGGATTTAACTAAGCCAAGGGTTCCCAAACTTTTCAGCCTGTGACCCCCAGAATAGCAGCGTTAGAGACTCAATCCAAAAACAGACAAAAAAAACAAACAAAAAAACCCTGAGGATACTTAATTTAACTCATCGGTAGAAAATTTACTGACTTATGTGCACTTTGCTGAGTTCACCGCATCAAACTTCAACATAGAAATTTGAAAAGCCGATAAAACATTTTCTGTTTGCATGATTTTATATTATCTTTAACCCCTATTTTTGCTTCAATCCTTCGAATACTGGATTAAATGTGGAATTGTTCATGGTTTTTGATTTTGGGACACATTCCACGACCCCCCAAAGGGACCCGACCCTCACTTTGGGAACCACTGAACTAAGCAAATAGGTAGAAGCCACCTATTGGATAATTACTGCATGCAACAATGGGGAAAGAAACATCCTGTGGTGGTGGAAAAGATGTTCATCTGTTTAAAGAGGAAAGAATCATTGTCATCAAGCAGAGAAAACATCTAAGGAAATTGCAAAAACGACAAAAACTGGGTTAAGAACTGTCCAACGCTTTATCAAAAATGGGAAGGATGGAGGAGAACCATCGTCTTCAAGAAAAAATGTTTGGCCAAATCAAATCGAAGATAGGTAGAACTCAGGAGTATGTTTAACAGTGAAAGTAAGAGCATTTCCACACGCCCAATGCAAAGAAAACTGAAGAGATTGGGACTGAACAGCTGTGTAGCTTTAAGAAAAACACTAACAAGCAAAACTAACCGAATAAAAAGCTTCAGTTTGTCAGGGAGAATAAAGATTGGACTCTGGAGGAATGGAAGAAGGTCATGTGTTCTGATGAAGTAAAGTGATCCCTTACCCATCATGCCTAGTGCCTACTGTACGAGCCCGTGGGGGCAGTGTTATGATCTGGGGTTGCTGCAGTTGCTCAAGTTCGGCAACTTTATGTTCCCAAAGAATGAGGTACTGACTGACCAGGTTATTCCATCAAAGGATTTTTTTCTTCATATTCCAAGACGACAAAGTCAGGATTCATGGGGCTCAGATAGTGAACGAGTGGTTCAGGGAGCATGAGACTTCCAGACCTTCACCCCATTGAGAATCTTTGGGATTTGCTAGAGACGTTGTGCAAATATTTTGAGCATAACTTTCATCCCTGGAGCAAAAAAGTCTCTTATAACCAAAGTGAATTCCAAACAGGAAATTTCAGTTAAATGTCCAATTTTGATGATTTATAAACAACATATTTTGATGAACTAGTCCTACAGTTTGTTTGTCTATTTTTTTTCCTCATAATTTTTGATCATCTTCAAGTGTGTAAACAAGACACACTGACAACAGGTGCTCAGATTTGACTTGATTCTGCTTGAACTCAGGAGCAGCGATTTTCCTCCACAGGCTGCCTCGGCGCCGTGTAACCGTGTAAAATCTTCTATAAATAGCGTCGCTCTTCTAATTAGCACGGGGCTCCCTCCAGCTCCAGGAGGATACGGGGGAGTCATGAGGTGTCAAAACAGCCGTCAGCAGCCGAATTATCAGAGGAGCAGGAGGCTGTGATACTCAGAAACACTGAAACAATGGCTCCTTCAGAAATGACCGCCTCTGTTTCTGCTGCTGCTGCTGCAGTCAGTCTGAGAAAGGTTAAACGCTTCATCCTGGGAGACGCGTTGGAGCTGCAACATCTGTGAGCGTGTGATAAGACTCTGGCTCTGAGGAGATTCATTTACTGAGCAGGATGACATGTTTGCTGCTTCTCTGTGTGTGGAGAGAATATTCAGAGCGTCAGGACACAACGAGACGATGGGAGAAAGACTTTATTCGATGAAGTCGATGACACTCTGAGCTTTTTCTTTCCATCATTCTTTGTGTTTTACACACTGAGACTGTTTCAAACCTCAGACAAAGAGAGGACAGAGGGTAATCTGGGGTTTATTCCAATCTGAAACACTTTTCCTGCATGTGACGTCCTGAAGCATCTTATAACTAATGAAAGAAATACACAGGAATGGCAGCTTTCAACATCTAATAGCAAACTAACTGGGGAAAAAAAAACAACTTCTCAGAAAAAAGAGGACTTTAACACAATTCAACCAAATTATATCAACATATCACTGCAGATAACAGATGTCAGAATCATTTCTACAAGCTGTATTTGTTTTTCAAAGTTTGACCACAGCCCCATTCAAATGAATGGAGGAGCAGAGTTTTTTACTAATACTGCAGCCAGCCACCAGGGGGAGCTCTCTTTGTGGAGACCTCACTTTGAGCCAAGTAAAACGGCAGCTATGTGTTTTTACACTTTATGGTCTATTTATGCTCTTGTCCTCTTTAAATAAAAGCAAAAAATAACTTTGAAGAACAGCTGAAGACAGTAATGAATCCTGTTTACACCGGGCTAAAGAATTTTTCTTAAAAATAGTCAGAAACTTCACCTTGGTTAAAAACATCTTAACTTCAGTCTTATCAAAAAAAAAGTCAAATTTATAAAAAAAAATAGTTGAGAAATAAAGAGACACTTTTGTGGGAAAATTGAGAGTTTGAGGTAAAAGAGGAAAGAAAGATTTTTAAATCAAAGTCAGATTTCTAATAAAATTGATAGAATTTTGAGTTAAAGGCTAAAATTGTCAGAGAAAAGTTAAAATTTTGGGTTCAAAGTTAGATTTTTGTGGGAAAAAAGACAAAATTTTGAGAAGACAGGAAGACAGAAATATAAAAAAAGGGAATCTTGAGAATAAAGTCTAAATTTCCAGGGAACGTAATAATTTTGGGATAAAGTCACATTTCTAAAAAAAATAAAAGTTTGTGAAAAAAAAATTAGAATTCTGATTTTTTTAAAAAGTCAGAAACTTCAGAGAAAAGTAAGAGTGTAGAATTTTGAGAAAAAGCCAGAATAATAAGAGAAAAGTTTAAATTTTGAGATTTTTTTCTTTTGCTTTGCAACTGTATGAATTTTGATAGAAAATTTAGAATTTTAGGAAAAAAGGTCAAAAACTTTGCGAGAAAAGTCAGGAGTCTGAGAGAAAATCCAGAATTTTGAGATTAAAAAAAAAAAATCAGTATTTTGACTTTTGTCTCAGAATTCTGATTCTAAATATGTAATTTTGACTCTTTTATCCATAATAATTCTAGTAAAGAAGAAATTTGGGCCCTAACTTTTTATGATTGTCGTTGTTATTATTTACCAGTGGCCCTTTTTTTTTGAGGAGTTAAAAAATATGTTGTCCTCCGAACCACATGGGGGCAGTGTGTTTCACGTGATTATTAGAAAAGCTGGTTTCTGGTCCCGTTACGTTTTCTGTTTGCGTTTTCACCATGACACCCTGGCGAGAAGTCTGCTGTTATTATAAAGGTCTGTCTGTATGACCTTCTTCCCTTTCTTACTGCCCCCTACTGGCCTGGAGGTGTAGCCCTGTTACTTTAGCTCTATAATTTTAACAGGACTTTACACCAGGAACCTTTAAGTTCCAACTTTGTGGAAACACGAGCAGCATTTTTTAGATTTTCAATAAAAAGAGCACTTGTAAAGAGCTGACAATCACTCGTCTCTCCCCATCAACCATCCAGATTTTTTTCCTCCTGCTGGATTCACCATTCTTCTTCTTCTGCTTTCTTTCACTGTGATAATTACACGCTGCAGCGAACAATCTATTGTCCCCAGAAAAGGTTTATTCACTGTCCACTAGTTCCACCCGTGCATTTTAATAATCGCCCACACGCGTTCAGAAAGCGATCAGCCGTCGCTCCCCGTCACTCAGGCTATTGTGTCACTTTTTATTTCCGTCACGCTCGGTGTAACCGCTGATTAAACTCCCTCCATGTGAGTAAAAATGGATGCAACAGCGGGGAAAAGAGGCGGTGGACACGGAGAAATCTGACATCTTTACAAAGAGGAAAATGATGGAGTTTGGACACAAAGCTGAGGAGAATGTGGATGTTTTAACCAGACGCTGCCGAGATACAACTTTATTTACGAGCTCAACACTGACGAACTACGCTACGCTTCAACGTGACACCTGTGACTGTTTACATCCTGGTAGTGAAGCTGCAGAGCAGAGATGTACAAACTCAGGCCTAAATAAAGTGAACATTTACCATTTCTGTCAGGTACTCAAAGAAAACCTTCATACGTCTCAAAAAATTTGGACTGTTCATACAAATATCTGCAGAAATTCAAGAAATCTAACAGCTGACGTGCTCTAAGAAATGTTTTTGGCGTGATGCAAAAATGTGTTTAATAAATGTTGAGAGTTTCAAAAGGCACAACAGAAGACTCGACTTAATAAAAGCTATAAAACTACTTAAGAAATGACAGAAGGTGATGTTTAAGATGGTTCAAAATTACAGATTCTGACATATTTACTTACGAGAATGAAGTTTAAAACTAACAAGAATAAAGTCATTAACTCAAGAAAATAAGATTGTAAAGTTACGGGACTAAAAGTTGAAAACTTGAGAGAATTAAGTTGTAAAATAATGAGAATAAAAGTTGTCAGCTTACAGGAATCAAAGTTTTAATCTTAAGAGGAGAACAGTGGTAAACACGAGAATAAATTCTTAATCTAGTGAGAATAAAGTCCTAAGCTCACAGGAATAAAAGTCGTAATCTTACGAGAATAAAATTGTAAATTTACCAGATCAAAGTCTTGAACATTAGAGAATTAAAGTCGTCATTTTAGGGGAAGTAAGTCGTAAACTTACTGTAATAAAAGTTGTAATATTATGAGAATAAAGCTTGTAAACTTAGGAGAATCAAGTCGCAACAGTATGAGAATAAAGTTTAAATTTGATGGTATTAAAGTTGTTAATTTACAAGAATAAAAGTCGTAAACTCTCGAGAATCAAGTCGTTAACTTGTGGGAATTCAGTTGTTAACTTGCGAAAATTAAATTAATTAACTTAGGAATAAAAGTCGTGACCCTAGGATGATAAAAGTAGTAAACCTAACAGTATGTATGTCGTAACAGTATGAGAATAAAGTCGCAAATTGATGGGATTGAAGTTGTTAATTTACAAGAATAAAAGTCGTCATCTTAGGCGACGAAAGTCTTCAACATACGAGAATAAAAGTCATTATCTTCTGAGAATTAAGTCGTAAATTTAAGAGAATGAAGTCGTTTACTTACAAGAATAAAAGCTGTCATCTCAGGAGAATTAAGGTTGTAAACTTATGAGAATGAAATTGTAAACTTACATGAATAAAGTTGTGAACGTACAAGAATTAAGTTGTAAACCACTGATTCCCAACCTGTGGTCCGCGACCCCATGGTGGGCCGCGAAGATCTTACAAGTGGGCCACCGAATCATTTCCAAAATAGCATGATTTTAGTGGAGGGTAATAATATAAAAATACAAATAAACAGAATAATGAATTATGTTGAAACCCAGATAAGTTTTAAAACCAATTAAAACTGTTCAAATAGTCATATAGGAAAAAAAAAACCTTTAAGAAAGTATGTTAGAGCCCAGTATGTAACATGACCCAAAATGCAACAACAACCTGAAATGTACTAAAAAAAAAAAAGAAAAAGAAATAAAACCAACCAAAATGTAATGACTGGTCACTAATGTAACAAAGTTGCTGGGCCGGAAATTCACAAAAAGAATGCAGTAAAACCCAAAATACAATAACTGACCCAGGTGGGCCGCAAACATTTTTGAAACTTAAAAGTGGGCCCTGAGTTGGAAAAGGTTGGGGACCACTGTTGTAAACTTACGATACCAGAAGTTGTAAACTGACATGAATAAAGTCGTAACCCTAGGGGAATCAAAGTGGTAAACTTATGAGGATAAAGTTGTAAATTTACAAGAATAAAAGTAGTTAATTTACGAGAATAAAGTCATAATTTGAGAGAATAATTTCCTGCACATGTGTTGTTCCTGCAGGCTGCCTGTTGTTGCTCCTGGTTGTTTTTTAGTGTAGTTCTGATCTGTTGTCGTGACTCCCTGCCCTGACACACACAGTATTTGTTTTGAGACTGATACCCCCTCAGAGTGTATTTCTTTCCCTTTATTGTGTTTTTTTTCTGTTGTGAGAGTGTGTTGTATCTGAGTGATGAAGTACGAACATGAACACTGGTCCACGCTGCACAAAAACGCTGCTGGAGACTCCGGTGGTCAAGCAGCTGGCTGTGAAAAAGAGGAGATCCTGTTAGTGGACGCTCCGCATTATGAGCAGAAATCACAGAGAGAGAGAACAAACAACCCACTGGCGGCGGCGGCAGTGGCGGCAGTGGCAGCAGTGGCAGCGGCCTCCAAAGCCAGAGTCGGAGCCCGAGGCGTGTCGACCCTTCATCTGCATCTCAATGAGGAATTTGATCACAGCTCAGAATTCAGAGGCAAAGGCACAATGTGAAGCTACCAGGGCCGCCGCCGCTCTCAGATATGAAAATACGTCTGGGAGACAAATTAAAAACGAGGGAGGGAGGAGGAGGGGGGAGGTGTGGCGTTCAGCCTGTTTGGTTCACACTCGCCTCTCTTCCTCCCTCCAGGTTGGTTTGTTTTTCCTGATGATAGCGCCGACTTTCAAACCATTAACCGAGTCCCCCGACGATAATTTAGTCAGAGCCCTGAAAGTGTAAACATGAAGAAACACAGAGAATTCTTTTCAAGTCTTTTTCAGGCAGACGAGGCTTTTTACAGAAAGCAGAACTGTGTCTCTGAGCCGTGGTTTTTCTCTTTAGAAGAAAAGACAACATTCACTTTTTTTCCAAAGGCACCAAACGCCTTAAAACATACAAGACACTCGGCTTAACTCCAACAGAGGTGAGCTTTTCTCCTTGAATCCAACTCTGATTCCATTTAGAAAAACTCAGTTTGATGCAAATTGAAGATTATTTCCAGAGATTTCTTCTTGCTCCTGTTGTGTCTTTTTGTCTTGATCTTGGACCAGAGCCTAAGGTTTCCTCCATTTACACTGCAAAAACTGAAATCTAAGCAAGTCATTCTGTCTTATTTGTAGTAAAAACTGATTGAGCCTGAGACTGGAGGTTTGTTGACCGTCCTGTCCGTCACTGGAACCTTTGACTTTGAGATTTGATCTCCTTTTTTTGTAGCAGCTTTAATGTTTCTGGATTCAATCTTCAACCACATGAAGAATCTACAATTGGAAAACTGGAACAAAAGGAAAAGTTGCTTCTCAGAGCGGGTATCTGACATAATCTGACAAAAATACATATCTACACTGCAAAAACGGAAATCTAAGCAAGTCATTCTGTCTTATATATAGTAAAAATTGTCTTATTGTTCTTAATTTGAGCCACATTCACCAGACCAGGTCATAAAAATGTCTTATTTCAAGTTTTAAAAGACAAAAATGAGGTGTAAATTGCTCGTAACAAGCCAAAAAAATCTGCCAATGGGATAAGACGAATTAGAAAGATGTCCTAAAACAAGAATCTTTTATCTTATCCCATTGGCAGATTTTTTTTTACTTGTTACAAGCAATTGATGCCTAATTTTTGTCTTTAAAAAACTTGAAATGAGACATTTTTATGACCTTGTCTAGTAAATGTGGCTCAAATCAAGAGTAGTAAGACACATTTGACTAAAAATAAGACATAATGACTTGCTTAGATTTCAGTTCTTGCAGTGTAGATTTAGGGTCTGGAAGAAGTATCCATACCAACACCATTATTTGCTCATCACTCCAGTTCTTCAAGGTCACTGGATCCTACATCAATGGACATGTTCATCCGTCGTACAAACTCAACAGTTCTTGTTCAAAATAAGAAGAATATTCGTTTTTCTGTAGAAAGGATCTTTAAACTTTCAGGGCTGATAGACAACCAGGCCGGGATTTGATTGTAAGGGGGAAAATTGGGACAAAAATCAGCCCCACTAGTGGTGTGTGATGTTGCAGAATTTGGTATCGATCCTACATCAAGTAAATACAGCGTCAGTGTCACTGATATCAATACCGATACTTTTCACATGGAAAAGCAGACGACCAAACCCCTCAGACTCAACAGTTAAAAAGCCTGAGCTCATGTTTTGGCCCCTGAGGCTCTGAACAAGATCTGCACGTGGACGACTGATCCATCACTGTCAGGTCCAGTGGCTGAGACCGTCACTCAACATTTCCTGCAACAAAATCCTGTTTGGGGCCTGAACAGACTCCAGTGTTTGCAGAAATCAGATGATAGAACATCACCTTTAAACTCTTTCCTTCAATATCTGTCCTCTACTTTGTGACCAGGTTCCTGTGAATCTTTAATGTTTAATTCCTCTGCTGGAAGCTCTGTCACTGGCTGGTAACACATCAGCAACTTTAAAGTGAAAGTATTCAACATTCTGCAGGTTTGCATCAAAGCAGCTAATAAACAAACGGAGAAAATCAGCGTGTTTCCCCAGCGCTCGCCGCTCTGTTGATTCCTCTTCCAGGATTCTTTTTGTACTCATCAGAAAGTTTGGAAAGCTCCAGACTTTGATCCTCAAACAGGTAAAGAAGTAGAGAAGAGTAGCGCTCTGCAGGTGGAGAAGAAAGCGTTTGCTTAAACAACGAGCTCGCTTTCTCGCTGCAGCAGACGCCGCAGCGGGGAGTCGATGAGTCATTGCTGTAGCTTTTAAAACAGGCGCTGCATCAATCACTCGCTCCTGATGGGAGCAGATGGCGCATGGACGAGTGTGTGTAAGTGTGTGTGTTTGTGTAAGTGTGTGTGAGGCTGGTGCAAACAGCAGACGTACACAGACGGGAGCGCTCAGGGTTCACTGTTGATCCAGCGCCAGAGAGTCGGCTGTGCTGCAGGTGGAAGAAAACCAGGAGAGGAAGAAGAGGAGGAAGAGGAAGAGGAGGAAGTGTGATGCTGTGAACGAGAACACATCAGGCTGTCTGACAGGACGGCGCTGGGTATCATCCTTCCATTTCCTGTCCCCCTTAACCCAATAACATTCAAAAGTATCAACGTTATCTTTGATTATTGCTTAAGTCTGACATTTTAATCCAAGGAGATCACAGCATCTTCAGACTTGTTGTTATCACCAGCTGAATGGACAAGATCCTAAATGCTGCAGCAAAAGTTTTGATATTTAAATGAAAGAACTGATCATGAAATATTCTGATACTGGATGTTCAAAATCCCCAAATTCACTTTATCATCTTTAATGTCCTAAAATTCCAAAATCTCAGCCTCTGAAGTACCAACACTTCTGAATCTGTATGTCTCTAATGTCCCAAAAAAACCAAAACTACCTGCCTTCAAAATTCCAGAATTCAGGAACCATCTGCCTCTGATGTCCCAAAATTCCCAAACTCTCTTTTTAATCTTTAATGTCCTTAAATTACAGACTCTCAGCCTCCGAAGTACCACGAATCTAAAACCTTTGCATCTCCAAAGTTTGGGAATGATTTGTGTCTTATGCCCCGAAGTTTCGGAACTCTGTTTCTCCAATGCCCCCAAATTTTTGAAACTGCCTGCCTGTAATGTCCCAAATACCAGAACTACCTGGCTTTAACATTCCAAAGTTCTGGAACTACCTGCCTCGGAAGTACCAAAATTCTGGTATTTTCATGCTCCAATGCCCCAAAGTTCCACAACTCTCTTGCCCTGATGTCCCTCAATTTTGGAACCATCTGCCTCTGATGCCCCAAAACCAAAACTATGCGCTTTTCAATATTCCAAAATTCTGGAACTATCTGCCTCTAGTGCAGCGATTCCCAACCTGTGGTCCATGGCCCCCTGGTGGGCCGTGAAGGTATTGCAAGTGGGCCGCCAAACCTTTTCCAAAATAGTATGATTTTAGTGGAGTGAAATGATATAAAGATACATGATACAAATAAAGAAAGAAAGATACAAAAAAACAGAATGTTTTAAATGTTAAAAATCAGTTACAAACTCAGTGAGGGTATTGAAAATGTTCACTTATTCATAAATGAGAAGGTATGTTAGCGGCAAGTACGTAACACGACCCGAAACGTAACAATGGCCAAATATGTATTAAAACCAAAAATGTAATAACTTGTCAAAAATGTAACCAAAGTGCCGTGCCCGAAACTTAACAAAAATAATGTACTACAAACCAAAATGTAATAATTGACTCAAACTGTAACAAGCCGTTACTTTCTTGGCAAAAAGTTATTTTGTTTGAGTGTCGACCAGTTATTACATTTTAGGTTTTATTGAATTTGGGTCATTGTTTTAAAATAGGTTCTAATGAGGCTTTTAAATTCTCAGTTCTTATTGAGTTGGAGGTGGGCCGCAAACATTTTTGAGACATGAAAGTGGGCCCGGAGTTGGAAAAGGTTGGGAACCACTGCTCTAGTGTCCCTAAGTTCCAGAACTCTATTGCTCTGTTGTCCCCAAGGTTCCTGAACTCTCTTTCTTGTACTTAAATGACCTGAAATTACAAAATCTCAGCTTCTGAAGCACCAAAATTCTGACACATTATGCCTCCTTTGTCCCAAAGTGCCAGAACTCTATTGCTCTGATGTCCCAAAATTTTGGAACTATCTGCCTCTAATGTGCCAAAAACCAAAACTTCATGCCTTCAGTATTCCAAAATTCTGAAACTTTATGTTTTGTCACTCTCTTGCTCTAGTGTCCCAAAATTCTGGAACCATCTGCCTCTGGTTTCCCAAGGTCCCGGAACTCTCTCGCTCTGATGTCACGAAGTTCTAGAACTCTCTTGTTCCTATGCCCCAGAGTTCCGGAACTGTATGCCTCTGACGTCCCTTCAATATTCCAAAATTCTAGAACTCTCTGCCTCTGAACTCCCAAAAATGTGGTTCTCTCTTGCTCTGATGCCCCAAAGTTCTGGAACTACCTACCTTTGATGTCCCAAAATTTTGTGACTATCTGCCTCTGGTGTCCCATAATCCAGAAGTCTTTGCCTCTGTTTTCCCTAATCCCAGATCTACCTGCCTTTAGTTCCCTGAAATTCAAAGATTGAGAGTATCAGCTCCTTATATAAGCACACTTCAGAAAAAAAGAAAAGAAAAAGGGAACTGTCCCTTTAAAACATTTATGACTGGTTTGTTGTTACTCCTCTATGAGGTAATGAATACTGGTGCGTATGAGTGAGTTTATTTATAACACCACCTCCTCCCATGGTGATAAACAGCAGCGCACACACACACATGTATGAACATATAGAAACAAACCCATCCTTATTTTATACCCTTGAGCTTTTCCCCCTGATGTGATTCAAGATGCCACTTTGAACCCCCCCCCCCCCCCGGATTCAGATATCTGAGTTCCCACAGCCTCTGGCGTGCGTGCCATGCTGCAGGAAAATGAAAGAACAGATAGCGGCGGCGGCGTGTCCTGGTTGGTGGGTTTGTTCTGAGGGTGTCACAGAGCGAGGAGCTCCAGGAGAGACTCAGAGGGAAACCTACACTCTGAATGTTTTTTTTTTCTCCCGCCCTGAGGGGAAACTTTTCACCCTGTCTTTATGATATTAAAACCGTTATGTAATCGCGCAGCTGTACCGCCGGGGCTGATGGGTTTTATATCACAGCATCCTGAGGCGAGCAGATCACATCAGTGGAGCTGAGGAGTGAATCTGCCGCGGTCACACTCCTGTTTGTGTGTTGCCTCTGATGATGTTGTGACAATAACGTCTCTGTAATCACTGAGGCGCTCAGTAACCTGAGACAGGATCACGTCTCCACAGGCAGACGAGGCTCAGCAGCAGGAAAAAACTTCACTGTACTGACCACAGGATTTTCCCAGGAGCCACTCAGCCCATGGTCAGTCAATGAGCAAGTGGCAGAAGTCACTTAGCCATAGATTGGTAAATGTGCATATGGCAGAAGTCACTTAGTTGTTTGTGGGTGTTGCTGTACAAGTGGCAGAAGTCACTGTGCCATAGATTGGTGTCATTGTGCAAGAGGCATAGGGCACTTAGTTGGAGGTTGGCCACAGTGCAAGTGGCAGAAGTCATTTAGTTGTAGGTTGGCCACAGTGCAAGTGGCAGAAGTCATTTAGTTGTAGGTTGGTCTCTGTGCAATCGGCAGAAGTCATTTAGTTGTAGGTTGGTCACCGTACAAGTGGCAGAATTCATTTAGTTGTAGGTTGGTCTCTGTACAAGTGGCAGAAGTCATTTAGTTGTAGGTTGGTCTCTGTGCAATCGGCAGAAGTCATTTAGTTGTAGGTTGGTCTCCGTGCAATCGGCAGAAGTCATTTAGTTGTAGGTTGGTCACAGTGCAATCGGCAGAAGTCATTTAGTTGTAGGTTGGTCTCTGTGCAATCGGCAGAAGTCATTTAGTTGTAGGTTGGTCACAGTGCAAGTGGCAGAAGTCATTTAGTTGTAGGTTGGTCACTGTGTAAGTGGCAGAAGTCACTTAGTTGTAGGTTGGTCTCTGTGCAAGTGGCAGAAGTCACTTAGTTGTTTGTGGGTGTCACTGTACAAGTGGCAGACATCGACTTATTGTACGAAGGTGTCACAATGCAAGTGGCAGAAGTCACTAAATTGTTGATAGATGTCGCTGAGCAAGTGGCAAGATCACCTTGTTGTAGATTGGTCACTGTGCAAGTCGCAGAAGTCACTTAGCCACAGATAGCTATCACTGTGTGATTGGCAGAAGCCACTTCAAATCAGTGACTTATCATATACTGTCATCGGATTCAGGCACTGCAGGTCATTCTTTAGACCTGAAAACTCAGATATTATACAAAATGTGTTTTTTAAGACACTTTTTTACAGTATTACCTTTATTATAATCTTTTTGAAAGTCAGATGTGTGCTGTTGTTTTTCTTTATCTCTGATGGAAACAAAAATATACAAAGCAGCTCATGTTTTACTGGTTCATCTAAAAAGTCTCTGAGGAAACTGCAGCTCGATCAGAATGACAGGGGGAAGATTTTGAACAAGTTAAAAGAGAAAAAATATGAAAAGAAGTCCAGAGCATTTTACTTCTGCCTGTTGACCTTGTGTTAAAAACTATTTCTGTTTAAGTCAATTAGAATGTTTTACTCTTTAAAAGAATACTGCGTTTTAATCTGTTCTCCATTTAATATATTCCTTTATTCATATCTTGAAGCTGACAGAATTAATTTTATCTGAAGTGGGAATGCTGTCAGTTAACACCTCTCTCAGGTGTCACTGTCAGAGCTCCGGGGTTAACCCTGAACGACAACACGCCGCTAACACGTTAACACCTCTCTCAGCGCTGGCTCCTGCTCCTGCTACGTTACTTCACCGTCTATTCCTGGATCCTTTTATTATCACGCCTCCATAAACACAGGGGAGAGAAACGTGGCCCCCAAAATGGATCAGGACTCAGCGGGAAACATCGATTCAGTCGGAGCGATCGTGAAAATGGATCAGGACGAATCGACTGGTCTGCAGATCGACACTTCCTGTTGTCCGGCGGCTGAAACGTTCCTTATTCTGCTCGATGATCCAGCTGCTCTGCACAAAAGCTGCTAATGGCGTTCTGCTACCAGTGTGTGCACAAGTGTGTGTGAGGACAGGGGGTTACACGTCTGCACACACAGCCCTCACACAGGGAGCCCATTTCCAAATGTCAAGTGTTTGTGGAGGAAATGTCAACCAGCTCAGGGATGAGGAATCAAAGAGCTCCTCAGCGCCGGCTGCAGCCGATAGGACGAGAAGGGAGGAAACGGCGGGAAGAAGAAAAGACTTTATTGACACGTCCACGCCAGGAAGCTGGAGCCTTCAGCGAGCATGTACAGACAGCAGTCAGCTGCTTTGTCTTTGGGAGAATCTTTGGAGCGTCGGACTGCCCGCCTCGCTCTCATAATGTCAGCTCAATCAATGGGGGACGCTGGGAGACCGCCGTGACACAGTTTCCGCGATGGCGGCGGTCCAAGAATATCTGAGTTCATTCAGTTTCCGTACAGAGACTCTGGAGTCTGAACATCTGATTCTCACTTCCATCTGTGGACGAAACCTCAACGAAACATTGGATTTCTCTGAGCAAGAAATTATTGAAACAGTGTGAGGTAAATCATTTTCCCTTTACAGTCAGAGATACAACGTTGTGTGCGTCACTTTAAATACACTCTGACCAAAAAAGTGGCTGATTTCCTGTTTTTATGATCTTTTAACTTCAGGTTCCCAAGTATCTTTAGCTGGAAGGTTAGAGGCTTGGAAGAATGATATAAAAGAGGAAATAATGGAAGAGGATTGTGAAGATGCACAGAAATTATAAGTTAAAAACCACATGAGAATATTGCAATATAAGTGTCTCATGCGTATTTATATTACACCAGTTCAATTGCACAAGTTTGATAACAGTATATCAGACACTTGTATCAAATGGTATGAGTATAAAGGAACTTTGTTTCATTGTAAATGGGAATAAACCATGTATCATTCCCTCATGCCATTTTCAAAATAAAACCAAGAACAAAAATAACGGGAAACCAAATTGTTTCTGAGCGAAACAAGCTGATGAAATGAGTAACTTCTCATTTCTTTAACAACCATGGAGACAGATACATCATGTTGTGGTGTAAAAGATATTAGTCTGTTAAACTCCAGATTTACTCTGCACCATCTGTTCTGACTGTTCATCAAGTTTAAGTTGAACATTTTTCCCTGATGTTTTTGTTTCTCCATTTTAGTGAAGATGTTTCCAACATATTCACATAAATAAGATAGGGTATGCTAGACCTTATTTATATAAAAGTATACATCTTTTTGAGTAGAAAAAAAAGCAAAAACAATGGGATTTTTGCATTAAGGTTATGATCAGAGGTGAATGTGTTGACGTATCATCACAGACAGATAAATGTCAAAGTTTAGACAGGATATTGTTTTGAAATGACTTGAATTTCTTTAATGGCAGAAAGACTATACATTTCTGTAAGACATACACACTTAGATAAAAAAAATTCATAACTAATTTTACATGTTGTTACAGCACCTTAGTTTTACTTTACTCCCTTGTGTGTCAGCACCTGCAGATGATCAGGCTGAGTCCATTTAGGCGAGGTCTCCTGATTAATCACTCTCTCTCTCTCCCAACTCTACAGCAGCAACACCTCCACTGCTGCTTCCTGGTGCAGGTTTTTTTTTTTTGGGTTAAAGTTTTCATTAAACAAGAGTTTAAGAACTAAAACCTTTGTGTTGTGTCCATTATTATGTTCGGTGTTTGAGCCAGCAGTAACATAATAATGGGGGCTCGTCCGGGATTTGAACCCTCGAAGCAAGACTCATACCCCTAGTGCAATGTAACAATGTAAATATCAAAGCTTGAAACCATCCATGTAATTTTCAAGCAATTCTATGAAAGACAACCAAAGTTTTGAGAAAATAACCAATCATACGCCTGTTGTCTTCGGGCAAAATTGGCCCAAAAACAAAAGGAGGTTTAAGAAGGGTAAAATCATTTGCATCAAGCAGAGAAAACATCCAAGGAGATTGATGAAGAAACGACAACAATTGGGTTACGATCTGTTCAACGCATTATTAAAAACTGGAAGGATGGTGGAGAACAATCAACTTCCAGGAAGAAATGTGGTCAGAAAAAAGCGTTAGGCCAAATCAAACGGAAGAAAAACAACAGTAGAACTCAGGAGTATGTTTCACAGTGACAGTAAGAGCATTTCTACACACACAATGCAAAAAAAACCTCAAGGGATTGAGACTGAACAGCTGATGTAACTTTAAGAAAAATAGGAGCAGCCAAAAATATAGAATTATATTCTTCTAGCTGCTCCCCACCAGTCATGTTGGGTGTCAATTTAAAATGTTCAGAAAAAATGTGTGCATTATTTAACGTTGTATTATTGTAATGAATGAAGATGAAACCAAAACAGGATCCTAATGTGGAAAAAGTTCATCAGATTTTAGCAGAACGATTAAAAATGTGTCCGTTTAATTGAAGAGAGCTCAGTTAAGAGAGTCAGTTTCACTCACCTGGATTTTTTCTCTGTCGTGACTAAAAATCAGATTTTCCTCTCCTTTATTATTCCACACAGCGTTGATTTCTTAAACCCTCGTCCAGCAGTGAAACTTTAATGAGCTCTGAGGCGCTGGACCGATGAAGCCTCAGAGTAAAGAAACTTGATTTATTTTTGATTCCAGGCAGTTTGATGTTTCTTTACTGAACTCTTTAATGCTTTAAAAGTTTGAGTTTCCCTTTAAAGAGCGTGAAAACAGCCTCGAGCTATTTTTTCTAAAGAGGATTAAAGTGACAAGTTGAACACTTTATGGAATCATAAAGCAGGATATCTGTTATTACACACAGGCACAAGTTTAAGCAAAAAGGAAGAACAGCTCAGGACTTTGATTTTTGCTTGTTTGCATCATTATGAAACAAGAATATTTGATTTGTTCTGATCAGAAACATGAATCATCTGCTCCCTCTGGAGGTTTAACTCACCAAGCTAACTGAGGATAGGATATGCAAATGAAAAAAACATAAATGTCTTGGTTGTATATTTCACATTTCTTCCATTTTAGTTCATTACTTAAGTTTTAGGACTTTTATTTGAAATGTTGAGGAAAAAGCAGCCGTGATGCCCTGCCTGTCCAAAAAGAAGTGGTCACCAAGCTTGTTTTCTTAAAGCTGGTCGCTTGTTTTCATCACAAGATCTGGCAACGCAGCCTCCCTCCAGACTCTGCTCTCAGCTGAACCTTGCAGCAGCAGAGCTCAGAGTGTGTGTGAGTGTGTGTGTGGTGTGTGTGTGTGTGTGAGTGCAGCTTCTCTCAGCAGGACAACGGCTCAACTCTGCCCTCTAAGGTGAGAACGATGGAAACTGTTTGTCTCTGTGTCTGTGCAGCAAACAGGAGGAGAGGACGTCTCATTCTGCTTTAAGCAACGTCAAACAGCTGCTTTATAAACTACAAACACTCCTCATGCTGCAAAAAAAAAAGAATAATCCTTCTATTTTATTTCATTAAAGCCAAATGAGCAAACATGAGGATGATTTCTGCAGCAGAGAAAAAGACTGTTGCTTTTTTTTCTTCACTTTTTCATCCCAAGCAGAGAAGTTTCTGTCCCTGAAAGAGCTGAATTTAAAAAAATCAGACAAATAAAACTCAGCCTCTGAGGAGAGAAACCAGTGTTTGTAGACAGAAATTGGATAAATGGTTTCTTCTTTTTTTGTATCAGTGGGGAAATCTTTCAGGTAAACACCATCCAGGTTTAAATTATCACTGAGTGCAACACTTTCTCTGTCACTCCTGAGGAAAAAAAAAACATCACATCACCGTGTGATTTGGTGGAGTTTACTTTTCATTTTCAGAGATAAGTCGTTGTCAAATATGAGATACATCAGGGAATAAATCACCGCACAGTCGACAGTTTCCTCAAAGATGCTGAAGTTGAATGAAGAGCTTTTACTTCAGTCTTGAACAGAAAGAAGTGTGCGCCATCGTGGTTGCATTATAAGGACAAAGTTCGCACCTTTGACTGAGACAAACCTGGTCTGAAGTTCAGGGCTGAGTTCTATTCTGATATTTTCATGGACAGTAACTTACCACCGGAAAAATCCACTTTTACTCCCATCATGAATATGAGTGTGTTATAAAGACAGAGGGCATCCAGGTTTGACTATTTGCAGCAAAACTCAAATGTTGGACGTTCACACATGACAATGATCCAAAACACAATACACAAGTGGACCTGCCAGTGGCTACAGCAGAATAAAGTGAAGGTTCTGGAGTGGCCATCTCAGTCTCAAACTTGGGGATAGTCAAAAAGATGACAAAAAAGTCAATTATTGAGTTATCAAAGTCAAAATTTCTAGACAAAATTGTCAAAATTATGAGCTAAAGTCAAAATTTTGGGATGTCAAAGTCAATATTCTGAGATGAAGATAGGATTTTGTCTGTTCATCTTAAATTTTGAGATAAATAGTCAAAATTATGACATAAAAGTCAATAATTTAAGATGAAAAGTCAAAATTTTAAAAGGAAAAAAAGTCAATAATTTGAAGTACTAAGTTAAAATTATGGTGCCAAGTGGACCTGCCATTGGCTACAGCAGATTAAAGTGAAGGTTCTGGAGTGGCCATCTCAGTCTCCTGACCTCAATGATATGACTTGTGACATAAAAGTCAATTATTGAGTTACCAAAGTCAAAATTTTGAGATAAAAGCCGAAAGTATCAAAGTATCAAAGTCAAAATTATAGGGCCAAGTCTGCCTGCCATTGGCTACAGCAGAATAAAGTGAAGGTTCTGGAGTGGCCATCTCAGTCTCCTGACCTCAATATCATTGAGCCACTCTGGGGAGATCTCAAACCTGCAGTTCATGCAAGACAGAGCAAGAATTTACAGGAACTGGAGGCTTTTTGCCAAGAAGAATGGTCAGTTTTACCATCTGAGAAAATAAAGACCCTCATCCACAACCAGCACAAAAGACTTCAAGCTGTCATTGATGTTAAAGGGGAAATACACGCTGTTAAGAACTGAAATTAAAGTGTTTGTGTTATCATTNAATCAGCATGAAGATCCTTTGATCCTGGAAACATCTCCAGAAGTCGTGACGCTCACACTCACCTGTGTGTGTGTGTTTTGGTGTGTGTGTGTGTGTGTGTGTGTGTAACAGCTCCTCTGCAGGTAATCACACACCTGCGGTCCCTCCACCTGTCTGTTCCAGGACTTTATCTCCTTCCACCGTCACGCTCTTCAGCCCTCCTCCCTCTGTGGACCATGACTCACTGTTTTCAGATTTCCTCACACTCTCTCTGACACACTCACACACACACACACACACACTCACACACACACAGTGGTTGGAGTTTATTTCTCACTCTGTACAGTGAGACATCACAGCTCTGCAGCTCCAATAACAGTGAGACTCTCAGCGACCTGTCAGGGCTGAATGTGACAAACAAACAGTGGTCACCAGGGGGCGACACTAAATATCGTCAATAAACTGCTGTTCGCTACTTCAGTCACTGTCATCAAACATCATTTATTTAAACATAAAACCAATTTCAAAACAGACTTCCCCAAGAAACAGGCCCTTATGATGCACTTTGAATAGATACAGACTTTGTTTTTCCAGTGGCTCCTGCCACTTTTTCTGCACAAGTAATAAATTCAGGCCCTAACCTTGTGTCTTTGTGGGCACAGTCACCTATCGTGGAGGCATTGGCTAAAATCCTGTTGGAAAGTGGAGACAGGTCCTAATCTTGCACTTATTGAGGGCAAAGATCCTAAACCTTGGACTTATGGTGGACACAGGCCCCAATTCTACACTTCAAGTGGAAACAAACCCTTATTCTGCACTTTTTTTAGGAGACATGCCCTTATTCTACACATCTGGTGGACAGAGGCCCTAATTCTGCACTTTTGGTGGAGGCATGCCCTTATTCAACACATCTGGTGGACAGAGGCCCTAATTCTGCACTTTTGGTGGAGACATACCCTAATTCTACACATCTAGTGGACAGAGGCCCTAATTCAGCACTTTTGGTGGACACATACCCTTATTTCTACACATCTAGTGGACAGAGGCCCTAATTCTGCACTTTGTTTTACGGACAAATGGCCTAATTCTACACATCTAGTGGACACATGCCCTAATTCTGCACTTTGTTTCAAGGACAAATGCCCTAATTCTACACATCTAGTGGACACATGCCCTAATTCTGCAATTTCAGTGGACACAAGCCCTTATTCTACAATTCTAGTGGACACATGCCCTAATTCTACACCTTGTTTTAAGGACAAATGCCCTAATTCTAAACATCTAGTGGACACATGCCCTAATTCTGCACTTTGTTTTAAGGACAAATGCCCTAATTCTACACATCTAGTGGACACATGCCCTAATTTTGCAATTTCAGTGGACACAAGCCCTTATTCTACAATTCTAGTGGACACATGCCCTAATTCTACACTTTGTTTTAAGGACACATGCCCTAATCCTACACTCTGAGTAGAAACAGGCCCTGATATTTCACCTTAAGTGGACACAGGCCCTTATCCTGCACTTTCAGTGGACACAGGTCCTTTACCTCGCACTTTCAGTGGACACAGGCCCTTATCCTCCTCTAATTTAGGGCAAAGATCCAAACCTTGGGCTCATGGTGGACTCCTGCCCCACTCCTGCACTTTCAGTGGACACAGGCCTTAGTCCTGCATTTTAATTGGACCCAGGCTTGTGTCCTCAAAGTTGCATTTATTTGGGCTGCTGACTTATAATTCTGTGTTACTGTGTAACTTTTCAGAATCAGGATCAGAATCAACTTTAACCCCCAGGTATGCCTGAATATATAAGGAATTTGTTATGGTATACTGTGCTCTCTTGTACAAGGTAGTGGTAAAGCATAAAAGGTAAAATAGTAAAATAGTAATAATAATAATAAAAATTTCATGAAGAGTATTTTCTAACTATCAAATACATCAATTGCTGTGCTTTGTTCATATAAAAAACTCCACCCTGAATGAAACTCAGAACTTGAGTCTTCCTGTGAAAAACTTTATAAATAAATGTGATGACACATGGGGTGACAGGAAAGGGGAGCTGGGTATTTTCTCAGGTGCAAATTAAAAATTCAGAGCAGGTTCTGATTCACACTGCTCTCACTAAACCTTTCATTATTCCTGCTCTCAGGTGTGTCAGCTGTTTCTCAGGGTTTTCTTCATGCAGAGCTTCTAATCTATCCGTTCCCCTCTGCTTTCACCCCCCCACCCCCCAGTCTAACATCTAAACGCTGCTATTCTCAGCCCACTGATGAGGAACAAGGCCCACAGCGCAGAGACACACAGGTACCATGACACCTTCACATCCGACAACCTCGATACCAGGAGCTGTTTGTTTCTCAGTCATTATTTTTTTACAGCTCCACCTTCCTGTGAAGTGTTTGCAGGTAACGCTCTTTACTCCGCTGTCTGGAAAAGGAATCAAAGGTAAAAGTTTGGATGAAAAAGACGTGTTTTACCTCAGATTTCAGAGCAAGAAATCCTGGATATTTAGAGGATTTGTTAGTGAGAGTGAAGATGGGTTCAAGAGCTCCAAATGTGACAAACTTCCAGAATGACCCTGATGAAAACTTTCCCTCCCCCAGTTCTTAATAGCATGTATTTCCTCCTTTAACATCAATGACAGCTTGAAGTCTTTTGTGCTGGTTGTGGATGAGGGTCTTTATTTTCTCAGATGGTAAAACTGACCATTCTTCTTGGCAAAAAGCCTCCAGTTCCTGTAAATTCTTGCTCTGTCTTGCATGAACTGCAGGTTTGAGATCTCCCCAGAGTGGCTCAATGATATTGAGGTGAGGAGACTGAGATGGCCACTCCAGAACCTTCACTTTATTCTGCTGCAGCTGATGGCAGGCAGACTTGGCCCCATAATTTTGACTTTGAAACTTTGAATTATTGGCTTTTATCTCAAAATTTTGACTTTGGTAACTCAATAATTGACTTTTATATCATAAGTCATATCATTGAGGTCAGGAGACTGAGATGGCCACTCCAGAACCTTCACTTTATTCTGCTTTAGCCAATGGCAGGTCCACTTGTCCTTGTGTTTTGTATCATTGTCATGTGTGAACGTCCAAGTACGTCTCATGTGCAGCTTCTGGGCTGATGAGTGTAAATTTTCCTCCAGTATTTTCTGATAACATGCTGCATTCATCCTTCATTCATCAGTTTGGACCAAGTTTCCTGAGCCTTTGTAGCTCACACATCCCCAAAACATCAGTGATCCACCTCCGTGTTTCACAGTAGGAATGGTGGACCTTTCATCATAGGCCAGAAACATCGCTGACTGAAGCTAAACAGTCGCTTCACTGAGTGATTCTTTGGGAGAGAACATATAAAAACACATTTTCACCATCAAGATCTTCAGATTTTCATTTTCTTGTGGTTGAATTTGCCTTAATTTAAGTTATTTTAGTAATATTTGATTTTCGGTTATTTCTGTCTAAGTGAAATTGTTTGGCAACATCCGAATAGCACACTCTTATTTTAGATTTTTATCCATTTGACATTCATGCTCTGATTAAAAAGTAATTACAAATCAGAAGTTACTCACCTACAGAAGCATATTGCTGCCATAGAAAAAAATAAAAATAAAAATATCTAAAAATTTTGAGATAATAAGTTATCTCAAAAAAAGTAATACTATAAATATAGTAATGATTAATTTAGTATTGCGTTATATCAGGATGATTTGGTATCTCAAAATTTTGAGATAACTCTGTTTTTTTTTCTATCGTGGCAGTAACACGCTTCCATACTCATCAGTTTCAAAGTACTCAAGTAGTTTTTTCACTGAATACTTACTTACTCCAACTCAAGTAATTATTTGGATGACTACTTTTACTTTAACTTCAGGCGTATAAATCTGAGGTCAAATTTTTGAAATTTTTGGCTACTCTACCCACCTCTGGTCACCGTTTCATACTTCAGTAGTGAGGAAGTCTCTGAGCACATCCCCCCTCGCCTTTAGCGGGAAACACATCGATATGACCTCAGAGACGAAACCTCACACAGGAAGATCCACACATCGATCCGTGAACGCCGACCCCGTCCCTCAGGACCGCCGTCCCCCTGCAGGCTCGGTGTAAAACAGCGGTCAGAGTTGATCTGATGTTTGTCGGACGCTCGCGCTCGCGGTTGTTTGAGGGGAGGTTAAGTCGCTGCTTTCATGGTGCTGCTGCCGCTCACGGCGGGCGTCTGTCTTCCTCCCACGCCGCTCTTTGAAGTGCAAACTGAAGCTTTCCACAGCACTTTTCACCTCCACCTCTGGGCTCTGCAGAGAGGAGTGTGTGTGTGTGTGTGTGTGTGTGTGTGTGTGTGGAGAGATCTCTAAAGTGAGAGACAGATTGATTGCATGTATTATAGAGTGCACAGTCCTCCATTTTCTTTTATGTGTGAACGTTTCACAGGTAAACCTTTGAAGCAAGAACGTGTGTGCAGGCTCTGAAAGAGGGATAAATTTAACTCACAGCCTCCTAAATCTCTCTTTTTTTTCTAGAACAGTACAAAGTGTCCTACTTGTTTCTCAGCCCTTGACTTCAAGTTAACTTAAATCTAGGATGATCTTGATTTCCTGCAACCTCAGAATTTGGGGTGTTCTCACCAAACAAAGCGACTAACAATCGAAAACCACCCTGGAGCTCTGGTAAAGTCGTATTTCAGAGTGTCATCTGCAAAGGGTTGAAAAAATATTCCATGTTTTCCTACGAGGAGACCCAGAAGCAGTGCATGCAGGGAAAATAGAAGAGGCACCAGAACAGAGCCCTGAGGAACCCCACAGGTATACAGGGGCCGAAGTAACTAATTACAAATACTCAGATTTCTGTAATTAGGTAGTTTTTTGGGGTACTTGTACTTTTGTGAGTAGACTTTCAAGTCTGTACCTTAACTCGTACTTAAGTAACCATGATGCCATGTAATCTACTTAGTTACTTTTATAATCATAGTTGAGAACTGAGTATCATTAATATCTAAATCTTTTCTCTGCATTTTTGTAGCCAGTTAGGTGATTTGATAACAAACAAGCCAATGAAAACCAGGACATGTGGATGAAAAACAAAACAAAACAATGTAAATGGATGTTAATGATTGATCGCCAACTGATTTTGTGTTAAGAATTTAACCAAGTATTCATGGGTATTCAACAGCACATCATCTAATTTAGTTTTTGTCTGCCTGAGACCTTTGCTGAATAAAGAAATAAAAACTTCAAATGAGAAAAAAAAGACAAAAAAAACAATCAAAATGAGCGAAAAACACTTGTTTTCTTTCTTATCAGTTATTAATGATAATTGATTGTTAGTGTTTTGACTAATGGTAAAGAAAACACAAAATTTAGAGGTGACAGTGACATCACCAGTTAAAGTAACTAATTATCTGAGCAGTATTTTTTTTTGACAAATACTCTGTAATTTTACTTGAGTATTTTTCTAACACCAGTACTTTTACTTGTGATTGAGTAATATTGTAGCGATGTAACAGTACTTGTACTTGAGTACAGATTTTCAGTACTCTTTCCACCACTGCAGGCATGTAGGGTCAAAAATGGTGAAATTAAAACATTTTTATCCCAACCCAGTCCAGAACACATAAATATGGCATGGAAGTCAATGGTTTTCTGTTTTCTGAGTAAACAGTCTCTTCCATACATGAATGTTTAAGTTGTGCTTTGAAGCATAATCACTTCAGTCCTGTCTGGACTAAAGCCGACAAACCTGAAGAACGACTACATGAGTAATAAAAGCCCATTCAGTCACTGTGAAAACTGTCGTTACACCCAGGCTCAATAAATATGGGAGAGCATGAGAAGAAATATTCTCTGAAACTGTTTATTCATGACACCAGCTTGATTTTTCCCTGACCCTGACGACCTTTAAGTCCCTCCCTCGCTGGTACCTGATTGGTTGATCCTTAAACCCCTCCCCCTCCTGCAGCTTTAACAGTATTTATTTTTTTAAATTTATTTTTTGTTTTTGCATTGTTTGAAACATTTTTGTCCTAACAGGTGTTTTAATAAATCAATCAATCTATTATATTTACTTAAGTTTACATTTTTTGAAACATTTTTGTCCCAACAGGTGTTTTTATAAATTAATTTATCTATTTTATTTTGTTTGCATTTTTTGAAACTTTTTTGTCCCAACAGGTGTTTTTTATTAATTGATTAATTTTGAATTTTTGAGATATTTTGTCCCCACAGGTGTTTTAATTAAGTAATTAATTTATTAATTTATTTTGAATATTTGAAACAATTTGTCCCAACGTGTTTTTTTAAATTGACTAATTTCATTTTATTTTATTTCATTTGCATTTCTTGAAAAATTTTTGTCCCAACAGGTGTTTTTATTTTTTTTAAATTTATTTTTTGTTTTTGCATTGTTTGAAACATTTTTGTCCTAACAGGTGTTTTTATAAATTAATTTATATATTTTATTTTATTTCGTTTACATTTTTTGAAACATTTTTGCCCCAACAGGTATTTTTTAATTAATTGATTAATTTTGAATTTTTGAAATATTTTGTCCCCACAGGTGTTTTAATTAAGTTATTCATTTATTTATTTTGAATATTTGAAACAATTTGTCCCGACACGTGTTTTTTTAAATTGATTAATTTTATTTTATTTTATTTCATTTGCATTTTTTGAAACATTTTTGTCCTAACAGGCGTTTTTATGAATTAATTAATTCATTGTGCATTTTTTGAAACACTTTTGTCCTAACAGTTGATTTTTCTTTGAAAAATTTTATTCGAGTTTTCGCCAAAAACATGTGATTGAAGAAGCATTTTTCCTCAAGTTGACAATTTCCCATGCTGGACACTCGACATTCAAGTATTTCAAAATTGTATTTGTGTCATTAATTTGTTTCATTTTTGATTTTCTCAGTACTTTTTGGCTCCATGATTCTATTTTTTTCCCCCTTGGCACAGTCTAAAATCACCTACAGGTGCTTTAATGTCCTATAGTCTTCACCTGTGTACTGAACTTTTTTTCACACCTGTGTGAAATCTTTGAATAAATATAGGAGAGCGTGAGAAGAAATATTCTCTGAAACTGTGTATTCATGACACCAGCTTGATTTTTCCCTGACCCTGACGACCTTTAAGTCCCTCCCTCGCTGGTACCTGATTGGTTGATCCTTAAACCCCTCCCCCTCCTGCGGCTTTAACAGCAACTGCGTCTCATTAATCAGAGTGAACACCTTCCTGATTATGTAACGTTAATGTGGCTATAAAAAGCTTCTGTTCCCGCCCGCTGCTCACTGCTGTTGATGTTTGCTCACTGAGGACGACATCCACACGCCTGTGCTCTATTTTCAAACCCACTGTGTGTTCACGTCCCTGCGTTGGAATATTTACCAAATAAGCCTGTTTTCTTTCCAACGCCACCGTCACTTTGTGGTTTATTTGTAAGCGGGCAGTTTGTAGTCTGGCTCTAACGGAGGCTTGGCAAACCATCTGTGAGGAGGACAAAGCCTTTAATCAGCTCTAAGTCCACAGAGCGCTCCAGAAAAGGTCCTTAAGAGCTTTAAAAAGCAGCACACTTTCTCACACAGCAGTCAGACATCAGCTGTGAGCGATATTTTCAGTAACCTTGGGGATAATTACCGCCTGATGGACACTTTGGCTTCGATTGGCCGTCTCAGTGACAGCGCTTCCTCGGCGCCATCATTAGTGGTGTTGTCATGAGAATAATTCAGTCCAGAGGCTGTAATGACACTAAACACATCAGGAGTGTGTACAGATTTAGCTCCAGTGGTCTAAAGATGGCACTTTGATTCATAAAAACAGACGTGCTGCTTTAAAGAGGAGGAATTACGCCTCGTTCAGACGCTGCTGTCGAGTCTGTTTGTGATGAGTGGTGATTTAAAAAAGGTACAATTCAGTGTCAAAACCTTTGAAAGACAAGAAACCATCCAGGAAACAGGTTTGTGTGGTGCAAAAGCATCAAGGAATAATAATTATGATAACAATAAATAAATAAATAACACACAATGTATTTATTCCAAAAAAGGAGAACCCTCACAAAAACAAAAGTACTTGTATCAAAAAAGATAAAAGAAAAAAAAACTGTGATTTTCTTTGATATTAAATGTCAATTTCATAAAATTTTTTACAGGTTTTGCATTTGAGAAATATATTCATAAAAAGTTAAGCTGTTTGATAAAATATATGAAATATATACTAATGCGTGTGGACTATTTTTGCATTTTTTAAATCATTTTTGTTGTTGTCGTTGTTTCATATAATATTTCTGTTCTAAACAGAATATATATTTTTTCTGCAATTAATCATTTTTACTTTTTTTGAGCACTTGTTCCTAAAATAATTTTCTCAAGGTTCTTTTTTTTTGTCATCATGAAAACAACTTTTGGGCATGTTTTATTTATTTTTTCTATTTAATACAATATTTTACAATTTAGGACAATTGTTTTTTATTTCAGAAAATATTTTTGTTTTCATTCTTTTCAATTTTTTTGCACTTTTTGAAACATTTTTGTCCCAACAGGTATTTTTATTAATCAATTTATTTATTTGTTTTGAACTTTTTTTTGCATTTTTTGAAACATTCTGTCCCAACAGTTGTTTTTCTTCTTATACAGGTATTTTTTAATAAATTAATTAATTTTATTTATTTATTTATTTTTTGCATTTTTGAAACATTTTTGTCCCAACAGTTGTTTTAATTAATTTTATTTTATTTCATTTGCATTTTTTTGAAACATTTTTGTCCTAACAGGTGTTTTTATTAATTAATTAATTAATTAATTTTGAATTCTTGAAACATTTTGTCCCGACAGGTATTTTTTCATTAATTAATTTATTTTATTTCTATTTCATCTGCATTTTTCGAAACATTGTTGTCCCAACAGCTGTTTTCATTTATTTATTTATTTACTTTTTGTGCATTTTTTGAAACACTTTTGTCCCAACAGTTTTCTTTTTTCTTTGTAAATTTTTTTTCAAGTTTTCGTCAAAAACATGTGATTGAAGAAGCATTTTTCCTCAAGTTGACAATTTCCCATGCTCGACACTTGACATTGAAGTATTTCAAAATTGTATTTGTGTCATTAAATTGTTTCCTTTTTGATTTTCTCAGTACTTTTAGGCTCCATGATTCTATATATATTATTTGTCGGTACAGTCTAAAATCACCTACAGGTGCTTTAATGTCCTATAGTCTTCACCTGTGTACTGAACTTTTTTTCACACCTGTGTGAAATCTCTGAGCTTCATCGCTGACATGCAGAGAAAATAAAGTGTTTTTGACACATTGAGGTGAAAATTATGAAACATATTCCTGCAGAGTGAAACTATAATGAGCCTGGCAGCTCTTTGCAGCAGTCTGTTAAAATTAGCTCTTCCCCTGTGTGTTTCTGTGTGTGTGTGTGTGTGTTCCTGTGAAGCTGCGCCTGCACACACACTTCCGTGTTGTGTGTGTGTGTGAGTGTGAGTGTGTGTGTGTGTGACAGGAAGCTGTGTAGTAATGTGTGGGAGTTAATCTGCTGTCTGCTGTTTACCTGCAGGTATGTGCTCCGGCTCCATGTTTTTACCTTCAACCTCTCTCTCTCTCTCTCTCTCTCTCTCTCTCTCTCTCTCTCTCTCTCTCTCTCCGTGTGTGTGTGTGTGTGTGTGTTTTACTGTGTGTTTTGTTCCTGTGCCGTTAGCTTCAGCTGCTAACTGGTCTGTGTTACCTTCAGGGTCCGGACGTCAGTGTCAGAGCGAACAGCTTTAGTCCGTTAATGAGGCTTTGATGTGTCTCTGTGAGCGCGTGAGCAGGTCAATAACCGCGTGACGTCACTGACAGTGTTTTCATTGCGCTGACAGGTGAAGAAGAAGAAGAAGCTACATGGAGGCTAACTAAGGAAACACAGCTTCACACACACACACACACAGAGGAGGAGGAACTGCGGTACATTAGCACCAGGATGCCAGCCGGTAAGCTGTGTGTGTGTGTGTGTGTGTGTGTGTGTGTGTGTGTGTTTACATCACCCAACACGTCCAGAAAGCAAATGTTGCGTTAAATGTCAAAGTCAAGGCTAATTACAGGAGTAAAAAAAGTGAAGTGGTGCGTTCAATGTCTGTATCTGCAGACTCATTAATCAGCTGTTTGATCATTTAAGTGTAATTATAAGTTTGTGTTTTCATGTTTTGTTTTTCTTCTACCTGCTTCTCAAACCTAATCAGAAAAACACATCTAATCATTTCATATCAACAAAAGAAAACATCTGATTTTTTTTTTAAATTTCTGAGCATGTGACATTAATACCAGTAAATGCTGCAGAAATTACACAATACATGAAGAATGCAAGTGTTGCATTCAGGGTCAGTCTGGTTATTACATGGCTGTAAGAGCTGGAGTTTTGGCTTTTGCTGCAGCTCATACATGTACAATACATTTATGTGTTAATTTGTGTTTTGATTAGGTCTAAACCACAATATATCAATAATTTTTACACTTGATCCTTGGAAGAGAAACTTAATTCAAAAGTTTTTAAAGATTTTTTTTATTCCAAAATTTGTGAAGGCATCAGATTTAGCTAATTATTGATTTTTGATGTCAGTTGATGAATATTGTTGGTACCTATTTTCAGTACTTTTGTGGCTCTTTACATGGTAAGAAATTTTATTTTGTTTGATAACAAAATCTCAAAATATTTCAATTTTCACATGTTAATCTCCAAATATATAATCTTTTACAAACTTATATGAATCTGTACTTGGTTATTCTACACGTGCAACTGGGTTGGTGTCTGTAAAAGTACTGAATTCAGTATCCATCCATACACAACACATCAAAAATGCAAGTGTTGCGTTCAGGATCAGCCTGGTTATAACATGGTCACAAGAGCTGAGAGCTAAAAACTGCAGTGGTGCATTCACTGACACTGTGATTTGGTGTTTCTGGTGTCTCTTTGGTTGTGTTTACATGCTGCAGGGTGAACATGTTCTTCTTCTTAAATGCCATGATGTGACGTTCAGGCGCCTGCTGATGTTATTGTGTCATGATTAAAATGTTAAAAAATGTTCCACAAAATCCTAGAAAACAAACTTATAGAAATTGTTAAACTTTATTATTGCAGAATTTATTGACAAATCAGGTTGTTTTTGCCAATAATCTTCATTAGTCGTCAGCTGATGAGCTGTGTGTGTGTGAGTGTGTGTGTGTGCATTCTGCAGAAATGACACAACAAATCAAGAATGCAAATGTTGCATTCAGGGTCAACCTGGTTATGACATTGTCACAACAATAAGTGCAGTGATGCATTCACTGACGCTTGTATTTGGTGTTTCTGGTGTCTTTTTTTCACGTTTATATGCTGCAGTGTGTATTTTTATGCCAGTTGCTGTTTTGCGAAGCCATGATGTGACGTTCAGGTGCCTGTTGGAGCTCGATGTTCATGTTTTATGATAATATGTAAACGCAAAGAGGTCGTTCATCATGCTGTTGCAATGTGAGAATTTTCTTTTTATTGAAAAGTTGTGATCAATTTATCACTTTTCTCTACCTTTTGCATCTTTGTCATACACATTTTTTGAGTTATGTCTTTTTTTTTTTTACTTGATATATAATTTTTGGCAAAACCTATAGTTCCTACTGTGATTTTTGTCATTTTTCCAAGATAGAACAATTCAGTTTGAAAATTTTTGTTTCATATGTAAAGCCTAGATTGGGGTTTTGATGCAGAAAACAAACATTCAAGTACTTAAAGAGGAGGTTTCCTGTTTTCCTATATTGAAAATCATGAATAAAGTAATAATGCTGGGTGAAACGTTTGCAGACTTTCAAAGCTCTACATGTTCATTTGTTGTAGAAATCTTTGGTCTGTAAAGCAGCACGAGTTCTTCAAAAGATTTTCTGAAGACTTGCTATAATGATGAGGTCATCAAATAAAGATCTCTATTCATATTCATGTTGGAAGTGGGGGCCTCAAACACCAAGTCTGTCCATAGCTCAGCCCAAGAGAGCCATTTGAAGGGAGGGTTTTTTTTTTTTTTAATTTCAAAACTAGTCAAGAGACAACGGGTATGGGTCAATGACAAAAAAGAGGGTCTAAAAACTTATTTTTAAAAAGTTCTTTCTGAGAGAGAGAAGAATTATGTTTTCTAACAGATTTCAGTAGTTGACCAACATTTCAAAGTTTTTAGGTTCATAATTTTTTAGTATTTTTAATTTGAGCACCCAAAAATGTCAGGTGGTGCAACCAAATATATGAAAATATATTTATATGTTCCTGTTATTTTTTCTGTGTGAAATTATTGGCAAGTATCTCTCAAGTGTCTGTAGTGACTCATACATTTTCATTTTGTGTGTTTCATTTCTTTTATTTGTGAATAAGATAAATAATNCCACCTGACATGGAAATTGTTCCAGTCACCAATGAAGTGAAAAAACCTTTTTTATCAGTATTTCAGAGAAATCTACAAACTTTTCCACTTGGTCACAAATGTCATTTGGGCTCCTCTGGCTGATGCAGTTTCCTGTTTCCTGTTTTATTCTCTTCACTTTAAAATAAAAGTCTAATGTTACGGTTGCACCACCCTGACATTTGACAAGGTGAAAATTATGGGACAAAAGTTTTTTACATTTCTCAACAGCTTTAAAATTCTTTTTATTTGCAAAGAATGTTTTATTTAATAGTTTAAAGATGTGTTCAAATAACACAGGTTTCATAGAATAAAGAAATACATGTGATGAAATACTCAATTCATGATGGAGGGAAATATTGCACTCGGACACAAAAAAAGGGACGTCACCTCATTGACCCGTATACCAGAGGGACAGAATAAAGACTAAAGAAAAGTACGATATCCCCTCTTTAATTGCTGCATCTGCATGCAGAAAAAGGTGTGATTTGATTTTTCTCACAGCTCCTCAGGAGTGCAGCTTCTGATTAACACTCTGTCACATCTTAGCTTCGTGTAAAAGGTGAGAAAAAAAACTATTAGTTAAAGCCAGTTTCTACTTTTGCATGAAGAGCGAATGATAACCAGGAGATAAAGCGTCTATAAAATGCTGCATGCACGCTGCTAAAAGTGAGCAAACTCATCCGGTTTATTGCTTACAAAGCCTCTGAGAGTAAACAAACCCATATCAGTGCTGTGTTTATGGTCACCTGTTGAAGAGGCTGTGAGTGAATCACCTGAGTCATTAAAGCTCTGCTGTTATTTCTCACCCACAACGTGACTCTGGAGCAGTTTGGACCCAAAGTCCTTACAGGAAGTAAACTATTATTATAAACACGTCACCTTTAAACTTCCTCATACTGGTCGCTGACTCTGCAGCAGGTTGTTAATTTTTATTATAAATGCTCAAACACAGGCATGTGCACGTGAATTTGCAGCGCAGCCTGATAACTCCTGTAGGGATTTTGCTTCAGCTGCTTTAAGGGAAGTGGGTTTGAAAGAGGAACAGGGTGAACTGGATAAAGTCTGCAGAGAGTCTTCCCTAAAGGGCTTTTCTCTCTAAAGAGTGTTAGAGTCTCCGACTTTACTAGAGTCAGAGACGACCTCACTCGATAAAGGTCATTTTTGTGAGGAGCACACAACTACATGTAGTTACTTTCTAAGTTAGTTTGAACACAAACTCAGAATCTCAGCTAAAGGCGACCCAGGTCGGGAGATTGACGCCGAGACTTACCTCTTCATCTTTGTTGTCACTGAGTCACGGATCTTCAGTGTTTGCTGGAAGTAAACACTCTGCATCACAAATACAGTTTTCCAAAGTGTCTGAGACAGAGACGGTGGCAACAATCGAGGGGGCCACCTGTAGTTACCTATCTACCTGTGATGTTTCCATAATGGAGGTTTCATTTATCATTTTACTTACAAAGAAACACACTGGAGAACATCAGGTTCTCAGATATGAAAGCAGAAACTTTCTTCAAGAACTTAGAGAGGCTTTGTGCGTTTCAACAGCAAGAAAAAGGGTTTAGATTTAGCCCTTGAGTAGTTACTTTCTTCTCCAGAGATTCAAGAACTTTTGCAGGAGGTGCCTGCTAGATTTATAATAACGTTGACGGCCCATGTGTTTGTGTCGGCAACATAGACTGTATAATGAGTGGACGTAACGACGTTCGGCTCAAACTGAAGCCTCCAGCAGATGCCCCGCCCCCTGGTGTCTGGCTGCAGTATAGGTCATAAGCCCCGCCCCCTGGTGTCTGGCTGCAGTATAGGTCATAAGCCCCGCCCCCTGGTGTCTGGCTGCAGTATAGGTCATACAACAAGTAGTTGTTTACTTTTATAGTTTAATACCTCAAATTATTAATCTAATTGTTGTTTCTTTTCTGTGTTTTTACCTGAGACAACCAAAAATGTTGTAATTGTGGAAATTTTTGTTCTTTGAAGTTTTTTTTGCTGGTGCTAAATTTAGATTTTTTTTAAATCTTTGCAAGTTAAAAGAGTAAAACCTCGGTAGAAGGGTAAAATTGTGTTGTAACTTGTATTTATCAGGACTTATTTTGTATTGATGCAATTAGTGAAAACGTGATTGCCTTGTTTTTTAATCTCCGGATTGTTTTATTATTTTCTTGTATCGACTATTTATTTGGGGTTCTGTTTTTCATGTTAATAAAAGGTATTTTATGCCTTTTTAACTATTTGTCTTTTTTTTTCTCGGTAGTATCGAAAATGGTATTGAGTATCGAATATTTTCCTGAGTATCGGTATTGAGTTTGAATTTTCAGTATCGCGACAACCCTAGAGCCGGGAAAACTTAAAAAAATGACGACACCTGGTAGAAACGTTTCTCTCATCTTTACTCTAAGGTGGTATGATGATGTCATTTGGCTGCATGGTGTTCAGGTGTTTTTTTTTCCCGAGAAGTTAGTTTCTCATTAGTTATTGGACGTTAAAAACCGTGATATAAGTTTCTTTTAACGATTTTTGACAGCTGCCGTTCGTGAGTAGTTTTTATCGGGGATATAAGAAACTTCAGGAAAGAGCCAAAAGGTTTAGTATCTGTGACCTTCTTTCTTTCAAATCACTTGGCCAATCATATACGGGTGTTAAGTTAACTCAACCTCTGTATAGGTGTAGCCAATGAATATTATAAAAGTGCAATATACCTGGATATCGGGGCTCACTGTACCGGAATTAGGGCTGAACTGAGAAATTCTTCATGTGATTCGTGGGAGATCATCTAAAGAATCAGGGATTGAAAAAAAACTATCATTCATTGACCTTTGGGACAGTGCCTTTCCTTTTCTCAAATTAAAACCAACGTGAACACTGATGTGCTTCATCTGTCTCAACCAATCAGAGTCACTCTGCATGGATATAAAGTTTGGAAGAACCTAAAGGTGGAGAAGCAGAGATAAATAACTGAGCTGTGTGTTTTCTAGTGTTTCGTTTTCAGAAGCGTGAATAGTTGCACAAACCCACACAATCGAATGGATTTCCTCTTGTTACAACATCACAGCTGCTCTCCACTGGAACTTTTCCAAGCGCTATAAAAATCCTGGAATAATCAGGCTGTTTGTTTCTGAATGCAGAGTCAAGATAATCAGGCACTCGCTGAATCCTGTCCTGACTTTAACCTCTGTAAATATGACATGGCAGGTTGAGGATGGTGTAAATAAACAAGTTATTTAGCAGCAGAGTGTGTGTGTGAGTGTGTGTGTGAGAGAGTGTTTCTATTTCAGGCGTTCGGACGCTCGGCGCCCTCGTCTTTCTCCCCCCAGCAGCTGCTCTGACAGGTAACCAGCTGCTGTTTACCGAGAACCTTCCTCCTCGTGTAACCCGGCGTCTGTGGCCTCAAACGTCCCTCTGCTCGCTGACGGCATGTGTTTCTGGTGCGTGTTTCTGGTGCGTTTTCAGACTGCTGATGTGTGGCTCTGCAGGAGGCGTCTGCGGACTGGAGGACTGTGCCGCCCTGCAGCCTCCTGTCTGCGCTGTAATTACTCCCAGTGGTAAACTGCTGATTACATTAGCGGTAATGTGACACTTTCAGCATCGATCCCTGATGAGCCGCTGCAGCAGAAAGGCCCACTCTGTCTCTGCTCGCGCTCGTGTGTGTGTGTGTGTGTTAGCGAGGTGGACACTCGGTTTGTGCTGGGAACTAAGTGATTGTTTCAGATTTTGGGAGACTTCTGGAAAATGGTTACAACCTCCTAAACTTCTTTGATTCCTCTGTGGTTTTGCTAAATGATGTTTCGACTAACAGGACTTTTTACTGACAGGTTTTCTGTTCTAGGACTAATCGGATTTCTGACTAACAGGCCTTCTGATTTTCAAACTCAATTGATTTTTCGACCTTTAGTCATGTTGCCTGAAAGGGCCCTCTGACCATTGGGTTATCTGACTAACAAGCTTTCTAATTTCTGGACTAACTGGCCTTCTGATTTTGTGCTAATTGACCTTCTAACTAACAGGCTTTTGTGTTTTTCGACCAACAGGTCTTGTGACTGATAGACTTTTTGATTTCCAGACAAACAGACCTTCTGACTAAAGGGCCCCCTGATCATTGGACTGTCTGAGTAACATGGTTTTTAATTTCTGTACCAATGGGCCCTCTAACCAACTGGCCTTCTTATTTGTCGACTTATTGGCCCCCTGGCTAACAGGCCCTCTGATTCTTGGGCTAATGGACCTTCTTACTAACAGGCTTCTGGGTTTTTCGACTAACAGGTCTTGTGACTGATAGACTTTTTAATTTCCAGACAAATAGATCTTCTGACTAAAACCCTTTGGATCTTAAGACTAACAGGCCATCTGACTAAAGGGCCCCCTGACAATTGGACTGTCTGACTAACAGTCTTTTTGATTTCTGGACTAATGGGCCTCTGAGTAACAGGTCCCCTGATTCCTCGACCAACAGGCCCCCTGAGCAACTGGCTTTTGATTTTTTGGACTAACAGGCCTTCTGATCTAAGTGTCCTTTGAATGCCTTTCTGACTAAAGGGCCCCCTGACAATTGGACTGTCTGACTAAGAGGTTTTCTAATTTCTGGACTAACAGGCCATCTGATTCTTGGGCTAATGGATCTTCTAACTAACAGGCTTTTGGATTTTTGGAATCACAGGTCTTGTGACTTATAGTCTTTTTGATTTCCAGACAAACAGGCCTTCTGACCAACAAGCTTATAATTTTTTAAACCAACAGGCCTTCTGGCTAAAGGGCCCCCGACCATTGGACTGTCTGACTAACAGGCTCTCCCTTATTTCTGGACTAACGGGCTGTCTGATTTCTGGACTTCTTGCCCCCCTGGCCAACAGGTTTTCTGATTTTTGGGCTAATGGACCTTCTAACTAATGGGCTTTTGTATTTTGGACAAACAGGTCTTGTGACTAATAGTCTTTTTGATTTTCAGACAAACAAGCCCTCTGACCAAAAAGCTTATAATTTTTCAACTAACAGCCCTTCTGAATATTGGACCTCTGGATCTTTAGACAAACAGGCCCTCTGATCTAAGGGCCCTTTGAATAACCTCTCTGACTAAAGGGCTCCCTGACAATTGGACTGTCTGACTAAGCGGCTGTCTAATTTCTGGACTAATGGGCCTTCTGATTTGTGGACTTATTGGCCCCCTGGCTAACTAGCCTCCTGATTTCTGGACTAATGGGCCTCTGAGTAACAGGTCCTCTGATTTCTCGATCAACAGGCCCCCTGAGCAACTGACTTTTGATTTTTTGGACTAACAGGCCTTCTGATCTAAGTGTCCTTTGAATGCTTTTCTGACTAAAGGGCCCCCTGACATTTGGACCGTCTGACTAAGAGGTTTTCTAATTTCTGGATTAATGGGCCTTCTGAATTGTCTGACTAATTGGCCCCCTGGCTAACAGGCCATCTGATTCTTGGGCTACTGGACCTTCTAACTAACAGGCTTTTGGAAACTTGGAATAACAGGTCTTGTGACTAACGGTCTTTTTGATTTCCAGACAAACAGGCCTTCTGACCAACAAGCTTTTGATTTTTTGGACTAAGAAGCCTTCTGACTATTGGGCCTTTAGATCTTAAGACTAACAGGCCTTCTGGTCAATGGGTCATTTGAATAACAGGCCTTCTGACTAAAGGGACTCCTGACCGTTGGACTGTCTGACTTACAGGCCTTCCAATTTCTGGACTTTCTGCCCCCCTGGCTTACAGGCCTTCTGAATTTCAGGCTAATGTGCTTTCTAACTTGGATTTTTGGAATAACAGGTCTTGTGACTCACAGTATTTTTGATTTTTTTTGGACTAACAGGCCTTCTGAATGTTGGGCCTTTAGATCTTCAGACTAACAGGCCTTCTGACCTAAGAGCCCTTTGAATAACAGGCCCTCTGACCATAGGACTGTCTGACTAACAGTCTTTTTTATTCCCAGGCTTAGATCAAGTAGGGCAGGAAGTCGTGCACAGAAACCACATTAAAACACGTTTTAACTTTCAGAATAAAACAAAGCGTGTCCAAACCAGATGGTTTTTATCTTGACTACAACAACAGAATGACATGATAAACAAAGTCAGACCGGACCAGGGAAACAATCTGAGTCGACAGATGAGAGAGGATGCAGGAACAGGAGCAGGTCTGATAAATTCTTGTTGTTGAGGGAAATTCGTTCAAGTCACGGTGTAAGAGAAGAAGAGAAACACGTCTGAGTTTCTGAGCTCAAACCTTTGACGTCATCTTGGTGGTGTTTCCATCAAAGCAGAGACTGAGACATATTTCCAAACCAAGACAAATGCTTGCTTGTGTATCAGTGTTGTTGGATAAATAATAGAAACCGTGCGGTGCTCCAGTTTTTGCTGCTTTGTGTGTTTTTGAAAAGCAGCGTGAGCACCTGAGGAGGTGAAGTCTAACGTCTAATGGAGGGTTTGAGTCACAGACGGAGCAAAGACCTGCGGTGACTTGGCGTTTAGTGCCGCCGCTATTAATAATCCACACTGATTTACCCTGCGTGTGTGTGTGTGTGTGCTGCTCCACTTTGTAGCCCTCTCTCCTGGGTCTGTTGTGGTCTAGAGGCTCTCATTATCCTCAAAGTGTTAACCACCTCAATTAAGTCATTATGTAGGACAGAGCTGCTGTCTCTGCAGTCACTCTGCTGCTGCTGCTGCTGCTGCTGCGTCTCCTTCACACTGAACCAACCCATCCACAAACGCACGCATGGGGTGGATGCCCTCGGGGAAATACTTTCCTTTTTATTGTGATGAGACATTTGTGTTCCCCTCGTTTTGCAGAAAGCAATCTTCTCGCTGTTATTTCACACTTCCGTCCTGAAAGTGCTCCCTTGTTTCCTGAGGGGACGGTGCCGTGTTATTATTCACTCCTCTTACACCTCTGACAGGAAACGGCTCCACTTTGTTCTTAATATTTGTCATTTATATAACGGATACATGATTTGAATTCATTTCCCCGTTCCATCTCCACCGGTGAGACTCCAGCCTCCCAGCATGCACCAGTCTCCCAGGTGAGAGGAAAGCGGCGGGGATGCAGAGTGAATCAGAGTGGATCAAACCGGAGCGGTGGTGTTGTTTTTCCGTGTGTGCGCTCCTCTTAGCGCGGTTCCTCCCTCAGCTGTTGGCTGTGATTTGTATGCACAGTGGAAGACGGTTTGTTCTGCAAAGGAGGATTTGGCCTAAATATAACTTCAAAGGAGAAGCGCCTCCCTCTGAATCCTCCGCCGGTCGCATCTTTGCAGAGAGAGAAGCTTTTATCTCTGCTTGTTGTGTGACGCTGGGCTCTGCTTTTCTGGAAGGATTTCACTCTTTTCTTCAGGAGCCGGATGTTTGCTTGTGTCTCTATCTACCTCAGACAGGTGCAGGGGAATGACTCCTGCATGTCAAATATTCTGAGTAGGAAGAAAAACATGATTTTATTTGTGTTTCTGCAACCATCCGGCACTGAAAATTGCAAAATGGGTCATGATTTTTACCCTAAATAGGAGGTATTCTGCTTTCACGTAATGTCAACATGAGTAGAAAGTAACAAAGCTGGATATTCAGACTGAGCGTGTGCAGATTTTCAAAGAAAATAGATTGGATGTTCATGGTGATTCGAGATTTTAGGAAGTAGAGACAGCAATTCTGACATCCTCAAACATAACGGTGTGCTCAATCTTTTCTGTCACTCACGGTGCGTGTTTGGTGAAGACGTTTATTAACAAACAACAGTTTACTTTTTAAAAATCATGACTACAGAAACTTCCAGAATGACCCTGATGAAAAGTTCCCTCCCCCAGTTCTTAATAGCGTGTATTTCCCGCTTTAACATCAGTGACAGCTTGAAGTCTTTTGTGCTGGTTGTGGATGAGGGTCTTTATTTTCTCAGATGGTAAAACTGACCATTCTTCTTGGCAAAAAGCCTCCAGTTCCTGTAAATTCTTGCTCTGTCTTGCATGAACTGCAGGTTTGAGATCTCCCCAGAGTGGCTCAATGATATTAAGGTCAGGAGACTGAGATGGCCACTCCAGAATCTTCACTTTATTCTGCTGTAGCCAATGGCAGGTCCACTTGTCCTTGTGTTTTGGATCATTGTCATGTGTGAACGTCCAAGTACGTCTCATGTGCNCTTTAACATCAGTGACAGCTTGAAGTCTTTTGTGCTGGTTGTGGATGAGGGTCTTTATTTTCTCAGATGGTAAAACTGACCATTCTTCTTGGCAAAAAGCCTCCAGTTCCTGTAAATTCTTGCTCTGTCTTGCATGAACTGCAGGTTTGAGATCTCCCCAGAGTGGCTCAATGATATTAAGGTCAGGAGACTGAGATGGCCACTCCAGAATCTTCACTTTATTCTGCTGTAGCCAATGGCAGGTCCACTTGTCCTTGTGTTTTGGATCATTGTCATGTGTGAACGTCCAAGTACGTCTCATGTGCAGCTTCTGGGCTGATGAGTGTAAATTTTCCTCCAGTATTTTCTGATAACATGCTGCATTCATCCTTCATTCATCAGTTTGGACCAAGTTTCCTGAGCCTTTGTAGCTCACACATCCCCAAAACATCAGTGATCCACCTCCGTGTAAGTGTCATCCTTACCACCTGGAAAGTAGTATCCGGAACAACTGAGGAGAGGTTTACATTGTTACAAATACCAACACCTGTTTTTCAAGTGAAAACGAGAGTAGTGAGGTTTACTGAAACAAGGTCTTCAAAACTCCGAACAGAGACACGACAAACCGCATAACATTCGTCCTTTGAAACACCGTAAACACATCTTTACACTTTCTTCAGCCCATTTTTCCTCAAGTGCCTCCTTATTTTGCATCTTGAAACAGCCAGACCACATTCTTTCAGAGAGTGAAAGTTATTTGTGGGTTTTTCTTTGCATCCTGATTAATTTTCCGGTCAGTTGTAGCTGAAATGTTTGTTGGTCTACCTGACCGTGGTTTGATTTCAACAGAATCCCTCATTTTCCACTTCTTCATTAGAGTTTGAACTCTGCTTATTGGCATCCTCAGTTCCTTGGATATCTTTTTATATCCCTTTCCTGTTTTATACAGTTGGATTCACTTTTCCTGTAGAAACTTTGACAATTCTTTTTCTTTCCTCATGACTCAGAATCCAGAAATGTCAGTGCAGCACTGGATGAAAGATGCAAGTGTCTGTCAGGAGCTCAGAAACTCACTGAGCTTTTACTTTTACTGATACAGTAAATTATGTTTTAACTACAGCTCCCATAATGCCGTACATCTTAGCTCTTTTCCTGTAGTTAAATCATCAAATCGACATCATAGACTAACTGAAGCTTCCTGCTTGTGTGTGTGTGTGTGTGTGTGTGTGTGTGTGTGTGTGTGAGACCCCAGGCCCTGCAGTCTGGCCTTTTTTGGAAATGCAATGATGTTTGTCTGTGGAGTCTGTGGAAAGAATGTGTGAACGCTCCAACCAGAGGGTTTCCCTCCTGCAGGATAAAAACACAGAGCTATTCTGGAAACTGAGTCTGTAAATGAATAAAAATAAACATCAGAACGATGAAACCAAACTAACATTAGGAGGGACACATTACAAGAGTCCTCGATCTTTGCGTAGATCAGAGTGACTCTGTGAAAGTCCCTGAAATGGATCAACTATCAAACAAAACATGACACAGTGTTGCTGCCCCTGGTTAAGTGGTGGAAAATGGATGGATGGATGGATATTTATTGCTTTTAGCTACTATTTCTTGTTTTAGTGTTTCTAAAATGTGGTAATTGTTATTGAAGATGTTAAAAAAAGTTGCTTTTTTGGTCTTTCAGACATAATATATGCTCACAGCTGATCTTAGTCACTGTTCTGGAATTGATAACCATCACAAATCACAATCATATTATCACCAAGACCTAACGCAAAAACACACACGAGAGCTGAGGCTATCTTAGATTATTACACTACGTAGCTCCGGACGTGTGTGTGTGTGTGTGTGTGTGTGTGTGTGTGTGTCATTTAGACGTATTAATGTGAGGTTAGTCCTACTAATTTTGTGGGAGTCGGGTTGTGTATGTTTGTGTTTATGTCTGGTGACATCAGAATGACATAGACGTGTACGTACGGAATCACACACACACACACACACACACACACACACACAATGTGTGTGTGTGTGTGTGTGTTCTGACTGGTTCTTGCAGCCAGCCCGGCTCGTCTCTGCAGCTTCACCTGCAGTGGAGCTGCTGTTTCTGCTGCTGCTGTTGGAGGGGAAACACAAACACTGCAAGGTCAGAGATGGGAGACAGTATGTGAGGGGGGAGAGAGAGAGAGAGAGAGAGAGAGAGAGAGAGAGAGAGTGTGTGTGAGGGGGGAGAGACAAACAGAGGGAGACAGAGGCGTCTGGGTCCACCTGGCAGGCCGTCCTCTACTTCGCCTTCAACAAGATGGATTCAGAGAACAACGAGTCTGGTAGGGGGCTGCTTTTTAATTTGTGGCTCGTACACGGCCTCGCTTTACCCCGCTGAGTGTGTGAGTGTGTGTGTGTGACAGTGACAGAGTGTGAGATGCTAACACAGCCCAGGTCTGTGTGTGTGTGTGTGAACGAGCCTGCACGGCGGTGGCGGCGGCCATTGATCTGCTCTCTGTCTGAACCCAGGAGCCCACTGGACCCGATCGTCCAATCAGCAGCCTGGTTCTGCTTGATTGACGCTCCTCTGGTCCAATCAGGGACGCAGCATGGAGTTTTGTGTTTTCACAGCCAGTGAGGGATGGGCCACAGCGTGATGCTGCTGATCTGAGGCTCAGGCTCTTGTTTTTGGTTGAACTCGTTCAGATATTAAACTTTTATATCCACACTCAGGATGAATGAACGTGTCAGTCACTGTTTTTAAATCACAGCTGTAGAAGATCTGGGATTTTAAAGATGAAATAAACCCAGATGTGCTCTCTTTTGTCTTTGCAGTGAAAGTATTTCAGGTTTGATCCACTTATTGTTTCTGAAAAACTGTTGGGCTCAAATTTTTCCCCTAATTAATAAAGTCCAGTCACTAAACCTCAAGTGTAGTTTGACTCCAGCTCCAACGTCTGAAGAATTTATGACAAAGAGTCGCTTTTTGACTCCTCAGTATTGCTTACTCCTTGAGACCATTGGGATGTGTAAAGAGCACGTTTTATTTATTGATCAGCTTTCTGTATGTACAGAAATTTGAGTCATTGTTGAAGTTGCGGCGCGGTTTCAACATATTTCACCTGAACTTTCAGTATCTGGAGTTATTTCCAAAAACACTTCAAACAAACAGGTTGAATAAATTTTACAGGATGATCTAAAAATTTGGACATTAACAAACATATGTACACTAACATGTATGAGATTTTTCTCTTATTTTGTAAAAAAAAAAAGGTATTTGACAGCATCACTAGATCCTCCAGCATCTCACAGCTTCTCCCTGTCTTTGCACAAAAGCCACTGAATGAATGATTGAATGCACAACACAGGTTTCTTAGAATAAAGAAATACATGTGATGAAATACTCAATTCATGATGGAAGGAAATATTGCACTCGGACACAAAAAAAGGTGACGTCACCTCATTGACCCGTATATAAGGATTGGCCGATCACCAATCCCTCAAAATCAAGGAAATCGAGGCCGATACCGATCTAGGCAGATTTATCGGTGCATGTCTAATATTAGTGCCAGACATGTCAATATTAATACGATACAATATGACTCTGGGATTAGAGAAAACTGAGCATTTTTCAGAGAAATCAAAGCATCATAATATAACAGGATGTGTAAAGTGGGTTAATTGATAAGAGCTCAGCATTTACAGAAAATCACCAATAATCATGTGACTGTCTGAGCTTTACATGCAGGGGGAGCTGGGAAAATCTACATCATTGATATCTTTGATATGATCGATATTGGGATATTAATATCTTGAATTTTCATATCTTGATGCCAATTCGATAACGATATCTTTCAGCTCTGGTCAGGAATGATGTGCGTCTTGGAGTTGAAGCACAGAGACTTTCAGTTTTCCAATCTTCCGTACGTTTCTCACTGTACTCGTGCCTTACGTAACGCTCACTCTGCCTGTCAGATATTCCCACATCACAGCGAAGCCTCTCCTCACGCAGAGTCTTACACACAGGTGATGTGTTTACAGGTGAACCTGAGCATGAAGGAGCGTGCGGCTGCTCTCAGGCTTTGGCCGGTTTATGCTCGTCCTTGAGCCTGAGGCCGGCAGATGTTTGAGTGGCGTCTGTGCTGAAGCACCAGAGGTCATCTGTTGTCTTTCATGGTCAATTAAATCTCCCCCATCATCCTCTGCTACCTCTCTGCTATACACACACACACACACACACACACAGGATCAACACATGCCTGTACTGCTGTCAGAACAGCTAACTGTAAAACACAGAGATACAGATGCACAAACAGCTGAGTGAACAGGACGTTGTTTCTTTGCATGCACAGTGATCTCCTCACGTCTGTGAGTCAGAGAAGATGAGCTGAACTGATTTCTAGTTGCAGATCTCTAAAAAGAGTCATGATTCCAATAGAGCTGAACGTTTTTTTGTTTTCTGATTGAGATCCTTAACCACTGATCACCTCACTGTCTAATATTAATGTGCAATATTAACCTTAAAAATAAAACAATGTGCAGCTACAGAGTGTGAAGAACATATGTACAATTGACCCCAAGTGCAATAACAGTCAAGTTATTTATATTTTTGATGTATTCAAAAGGAACAATTCTTCCCTTCAGTTTTCATTCTTGAATTAGAGTAAAAGCTTTTGACGTTTCGATGTTTTGATGTAAGTTTCTGTCAAGTTTGGGAATATTTCTGTACATTGTGAACACTTCACTGAAGCTTTATTTGAAGAAAATCAGGAATCGTATTGAAATCGCAATTAGATCTTTTTCTAAAATCATTCAGTCCTAGTTTTTCACACTGTGGTTGCATTGTAAACAAAGAAGCAGAGAAGACAAAAAGTCGACTTTATGTCTCTACTGTTGTGCACTTATTCTTCTGACTCTGAAATGATCTGTGTTCAAAGCTTGTTTTTCTTGGTCAGATACTTTTCTCACCTGCTGAAGATTCTCAGTCTGAGGGAAACAGTGAAGTGAAGTGAGTCTAACTCTTCTGAAAAGCTGAGCAGGAGTTTGTGACGACAGCGTTGATGTGATCCGAGGGTGAAACTGGGGCCGAGCTCGAGGGGAAAACGAGCATTTTGGTCGGTGCAGATGGGATCAGAATTCAGAGGCTGGAGTTATAATTACAATTAACCTACTTTCTGAGGATAAACTGTCCAAAAGGGGCTACTCAGACTGACCTTTAGAGTGGAAGTCTTTCTGAAACTTTGTTCACTTTGTGAAGAGGGGAACGAGGACAAAGGCCCAATTCTAATTCCTTTCTTAACCCTCAATCTTAGTCGCCCTCTAAACCAAGTGTTAAGTATCTTGTGACTTAGAAATGGGACACCCCTTAAATGCAAATGAAATTGTTGTGGACTGTCTGTCAGTTATTCCCTCGGTTAGCGTTATCAAAAAAATATCTGTATAAATAACACAACCACGGACATATTCAGCTGTCACAGCAAACCATAGTTTATTGAAAGGTAAACACCAGCTATAACTATCGTTACATAACTCTGCAGCTACAGGAGATGACATTAGCCCGGTCATCTTATACCATTTTCGGCACAAGCATGTTATATAGGCTGTTATCTTGATAAAACAATACATTACCACGGAGAAAAATGACTATTTTGTAACGTTTACTGACTTAAACGTGGACGCTATTGACAAAAGATCGTAAAATAAAAATAAATGTTCTGCAACAACGAGGTAAATAATCCATAAAATGGGTCTAAACCAAGATAATATGATGGTTTTCGTAATATTTATATCTCCATTAACAAAGAAAATACTATATTTGTACGCAATGCATTCTGGATGTCCCTTAGTCCCAAGGGTGGTGTCGGAGAATCTCAGTATTGAGGGAGATACAGCCTCAAACTTAACCCTCAACCGTAACTTTCTGAGAATCGGGACAGAACTTACACTTCGCGGGAGTGCGCATTTTGAAATTGAGGGTTAAGACAGGAATTGGAATTCACCCAAAGTCTTATAAGATGAAGTTTAACCAGCGCGAGTGAATTCTAAACTGGGAGAGGAGGAAAAATAAAGGAGTGACAGTCGTTGACGTGTCTGTTTGAGGTAGAGATAAAATGTAAAGACATGGACATAATGAAACATGGATGTGACATAATAGCAATGACTTAACGACACAAACAACGTAGCAACAGAGACTTTCAACACTGTTTTAATGCAATAACATGGACGTAAATGGACAACGTGCACAAGACAAAACAACACGACTAATGTAACAACAGACAACGACTTGGATGTAATGACATGGATGTGACGTAGCAGAAAGGACGCAATGTAACGTAATGGCATAGACCAGTGGTTCCCAACCTTTTCCAATTCAGGGCCCACTTTTAAATCTCCATAATTTTCCCAGCCCACCTCCAACCCCATTTGTACCTAGGGTGTACAATGCCTTGTTAGAGCTTGATTTGTAACATAGATGTGAAATTTAATAACAAAAAAAGAAAAAGGTTACAAAACTCAAAATGGTAATAACTGGTCATAATTATGTAACAGATGCTGACCCCAAAACTTAATAACCATTTGCCCACAATGTAAAAACTTGTTCAATTTTGGGTCAGTAATAACAGTTTTGGGTTACACAACATTTCAGGTTTTACCGCAGTTTTTTAAAATTACATTTCAGGTCTTTGTTAAATTTGGGGTCATGTTATATGTTGGGCTTTAACATGCCTTCTTAAAGGACCTTACTTATAAATGAAAGTTTGAACATGTTTAATATCCTTAAAAACATAACTGAGGTATAACAATTTAAACATAATTCTGTATATATGTATCTTTACATAATTACTCTTCATTAAAATTCAGACTATTTTGGAATTAATTTGGCGGCCCACTTGCAATATCTCCGCGGCCCACCAGGGGGCCACGACCCACAGGTTGGGAATCACTGGCATAGACATTAATTAATGATGAATTAATGAATGAAAAAACACTCAGAGTCAGTAACAGACCTGATACCAGGATGGAAGAAATGTGTCTTACACATATAGTTATAACACAAAAACAAACTACGGTGCCTGAGCCTTGATTGTTTGTTTTTGTTTCAGAAATGTGCTTCACGTAGTTTCATTGGATAAAAAGCGGCGTACTCTTTCTCATTTGTCACTTTAAAGACCGTTTGGTTTTCTTCTTCTTTGTTTAAAATGAAATAACTGAAATGAGAGCAGAGTTTTTCTTTCCTCCTCGCTCCTCTGATCTCAGCAGCTCTCTCACTTCTTCTTCATCATCTCTCCTTTTTTTTTTTTTTTAACGTCTCCAACGTGAGCTGAAAGCCAGACAGCTGGAGCGGCGTCGAACTTAAAGGAGACGAGAGCGTGGGTTTCTCATCTCAGCCTTTTAATTATGAGTATTTGAAATCACAGATGTACAGACGGAGCTGAATCAATAAGAGCTGCTCTCAGAGCTGCACACACACCATTCCGCTGGAATAACGGCCTGTGTGTGTGTGTGTGTGTGTGTGTGTGTGTGTGGATGACGTTGTTTAATATCGTGAGTGCGCTCGGCGAAGCTTTGATTACAAAGCTATTATTGATGATGTATGAATGTGGATGAAGTAATTAGGTCTGTGTTTAGACTCCGCCCCCTCTTCATACATCACTGCTCTCTCCGAGTCGTCTGGAGAATTTCTTTAAATCAGCATTTAGCAATTTGTCTCCCCCTTCTGGCTGTGACAGTAACTACACAAACAAACGCAAACTTTCCCAAAAAAAGAAGTGATTTTTGACACTCATTTCTGACTTTGACCAACATCAGACCCCAAACTCTGTGACATTCCAATGTTTAATCACTCTTTACAGCACACTCAGGCTCTGAAGTGTCTTGATTTGACATTTTTGTGACTCAGGGTAGAGGAAACTCCAGCATGACATAGTGAGAGATCCTGAGGAGTAGAATAAAAGTCTTTCATCTCTTTTGGATTAATAACTGATATCCTAAATGTGGCATCATAACTCTGCTCTCTTTGTTCTGGAGGATCAGTGTGTCACTCCATTTTTCCTCCCTCAGGTGCTGTGGTTGTGAGCAACTACTGGCTACAGTCAGGAGGAGTCAACCATAGACTGTATAAAACATGGACGTAGTCTCCGTGACGTCACCCGTCTGTTACTGCAGCTCTGTTTTGAAGCAAAGTCAGTTACGTGATCTGAGCTGTGAGCTGGATGAGTTAGAAAAACATTCACCTCCCGAACAGTGTGTGCCATTAGTGATCCAGAGGGGAGACAGTTTCTGTACTAGGCTGAAAAAAAAGCTTATTTCTGCTCTGAAAACACCTTTTTTTGGCTTCGTGTGTATGTGACTTCCTGAGCCAGCCTAAAGAAGTCACTGAGAAACAGCAGCTTTTTAGCACTTCAGCAATGTCTCACTTTTTTTTGGACTGGAGGTTGCCATTTGAAATCAACCAAAGACTGTATATAGAATGGACAGCATGGCTCCAACTGGACACTTTTTGGACAAATGGACCAGCGGTGTGTGTGGCGTGCCAAAGGCCAGGCTTATGACCAGAAGAAAACCATCCACACAGTCAATCATAGAGTTGGGCCATTTCAGATGTGGGGCTGTTTTTTTGAGGCAGAATCTGGCAATCTTGATGTTTATCTGGCATCATAGATTCGAAGCAAATACCACGCTTTTTTTAAAGATGTTGACAAGTTAAACCTGGGTGATCATTGGACTTTCCAAGAAAAGAGAAATTCCAATCAAACGTCTACGTCAACTGAAGCTTCAATGGGAAGAAGATCCTGGAACATCCTGGAGAAGCCTTCTCTGTCACCAGATTCAGATCAGATTGAAAATCTTTTGTTGAATTTAAAGGAGGCATTTGCAGCACTAAAGCCACCAAGAACCACAGAGTTAGGTTTCTGTCTGTACAACTATCTTCCACCGCTTATTAAGGTCCAAGTCACAGAGGCAGGGATGCCAACAGCAAAGACCAAAGACCACTGTCTCTCAGCCGCTTCCTCCAGCTCTTCTGGGGAGATAATTAGGCATTACACTGCAAAAACAGAAATCTAAGCAAGTCATTCTGTCTTGTTTGTAGTAAAAATTGTCTTATTGTTCTTAATTTGAGCCACATTCACCAGACCAGGTCATAAAAATGTCTTATTTCAAGTTTTTTAAAGACAAAAATGAGGCATCAATTGCTTGTAACAAGTCAAAAAAATCTGCCAATGGGATAAGATAAAAGATTCTTGTTTTAAGACATCTTTCTAATTTCAAGAAACTTCCCAGGAGAATTTATCTTATCCCATTGGCAGATTATTTTTTGACTTGTTACAAGCAATTTACACCTCATTTTTGTCTTAAAAAAACTTGAAATGAGACATTTTTATGACCTTGTCTAGTAAATGTGGCTCAAATCAAGAATAATTAGACAAATGTTACTAAAAATAAGACATAATGACTTGCTTAGATTTCAGTTTTTGCAGTGTAAATGCTGTTGCCTTGTCCATTTCACTCATGGTAATACCACAGTGAAAGTGTAATGTGAACACGCAAAGCATCAGCATTTCCACTGAAAACTCCAGGTCACCTTTTACATGGCAGCAGTGGCCTCGGGATTTCAGGAAAAATCCACATTTGGGCAGGTTTTCATAAATTCCATTTTTCGTTGGCTAAAACACAGTTCCCATGTAAACGAGGGGCCGAAGTGCATCTACACCTTTGTTTTCTATAAAATCATTGTTGCGTAAACGGCCCCATTATCTCTCCATCATGTCCTGGGTCTTACTTGAAGTCTCCGCCCAGATGGACTTACTTGAAACAGGGAGGCAACTGAGAGGCAGAGAGCCCCATTTCAGCCACTTGTATTTCTGATATTGTTCTTTTGGTCACTACCAACAGCTCATATTGGTGAAACATTTGGTATAAGTTATGAAAACCTCTTTATACGTGCATTAAAACTGTATTTTAACTTCTGATGAAGTGGTTTTGAACACTTAGAATGTGCTTTAGCTGATGAGAAGTCGACATCAAACTAAGTAAAAGCCCTAAAAGCAGCACAGACCTCCTGGAGTATTTCTATTTTCTGAGTTTCCAGGTTTTCAAAGCCTCTGGGGGAAACTATTCCAGAGACCTAATGACTCACGTTTCCTGGTGAAACGCAGAGAAAGTGAGATTGCAGTGCTTCCCAGAATGCCGAGTTCCTGGAGTCTCTTTCTTTGCGGCGGGATTAAGTGATTCGGCCTCGGCTGAAGTCCTGACGTGATCACTTTAATTCAGTCTCTGGCACACGATGGAGATGTGATTGCTGATAGAGATTCATTCAGAGGCGGCTTCGCTTGATTGGATTCACTTTGGCTCCGAAGACACACGGATGAAATTATGATTCAAAAGCTTCTGAGGAAACAGGAGACATTTGACCAGAGCGTGACAGAAATCACGCTCCTGTTAGTTTTAATAAAAATATGATNATGAATTGAGTATTTCATCACATGTATTTCTTTATTCTATGAAACCTGTGTTATTTGAACACATCTTTAAACTATTAAAATATAACATGTTTTTTTGTGTTTTGGTTCCTCAAACCCCCAAAATGTCAGGTGGTGCAACCGTCCTGACAAGTATCCACAGTAATTAAACTCTAAAAATTGAATGTCAGTTATTGTAAATGGAAATTAAAAACACAGTGGCATTATTTTATGCTTGAGCCTTTTTAAATAAAACATTCTTTGCAAATAAAAAGAATTTTAAAGCTGTTGAGAAATGTAAAAAACTTTTGTCCCGTAATTTTCACCTTGTCAAATGTCAGGGTGGTGCAACCGTAACATTAGACTTTTATTTTAAAGTGAAGAGAATAAAACAGGAAACAGGAAACTGCATCAGCCAGAGGAGCCCAAATGACATTTGTGACCAAGTGGAAAAGTTTGTAGATTTCTCTGAAATACTGATAAAAAAGGTTTTTTCACTTCATTGGTGACTGGAACAATTTCCATGTCAGGTGGTACAACCAATGTAATAATGTGAAATGTTATTTTAACATCAAATTATTTATCTTATTCACAAATAAAAGAAATGAAACACACAAAATGAAAATGTATGAGTCACTACAGACACTTGAGAGATACTTGCCAATAATTTCACACAGAAAAAATATCAGGAACATATAAATATATTTTCATATATTTGGTTGCTCCACCTGACATTTTTGGGTGCTCAAATTAAAAATACTAAAAAATAATGAACCTAAAAACTTTGAAATGTTGGTCAACTACTGAAATCTGTTAGAAAACATAATTCTTCTCTCAGAAATATGTTTTTATCCATTTTCAAAGAACTTTTTAAAAATACGTCTTTAGACCCTCTTTTTGTCATTGACCCGTATATTATACTTTACACACTGACAATAAAAACTGATTACAGGATTTTTTTGTGACTCAATGGGCGTGGCCAAAGTAAGCGACCAAAGTTTTGAGCGAAGAGGAACTTGTGCACATGTGGTGGCCACCACGTCCTCTTGTAACTTTTTTATTTAGCACCACAACTGTCAAAAGAATTAATATCTTGCATGCAGTTAGTTAAATTGGTAGAATTTTTCTGTTCTGGGTGCTTTAATTAAGCTTTTTTTTAACTTGTTTCCTTTCAAAACATCTAATTAGTCTCTAAAAAGCCACGATCACCCGGAAAGTCCAGGCAAATATCTCATTTTCAGATATGATATGACACAAATAAGAGCTGAATTCCTTAAAAATATTATAATATTTGCAAATGAGTGGCTAATTACAGCTTGACTGCTGCTGAAATAAAATGTATGAGTACAAAGTTTAAATAGTTCCAGAAGCATTGAAAAATATTTGGATTCATGCGTCAGAAACGCTTCAAAAACATGTTTGATTTTTGTTAAAACCAAGACTTTAAACAACTATAAACTTCAGCACTTCTTGATTTACCTTCCAGTTTGAGTTCAGCAGAAGCTAAAGATGAAATGTGACGTCACTTAAAGTAAAATAAATGTATGAATAGAGTCTTTCCTGAGAAATAAACAGATTATGAGTGGTTTTCTTGGTTTGAACAGATTTTAATGAAGTCTTTGTTTCTTTGTACCCGTGTATTCTGCAGACAGAGAAAGAAGTGTCTGTTTGTGCTCAGTCATCCACAGCAGAGACACAGTTTCCACCAAAGCTGCTTCCATTCATGGTCATCAGCAGCCGCTTCACGTGTCGCAGACTTGGACCAGAGTCTGATGTTTTCAAATCCCTAATTTCAATCTACCTGAGCCTCCAGGCGTCAACTTAATCATGACAAATATGGGATAATTCCAGGGTCTTCGTGTGAACGAAGCTGAGGCAGGTTTTCTATTTACAGCGAGCTGCATGATTGTCACAGTTCATTTCAACAAACTGGTTCCACCGTGGAGGAGTTTACCTTCATTTGAGGATAATTAAAGCTTCAGTTTTCATGTTTTTCTGGCTTTTTCCTGGCTCCAAGGAGGCGGATGTGATACTTTCATTTCCATTCACACAAGTGCACGTGAACCAAACATTCTGGCTTTAATATTCCCATTAATCCCACAATCCAAGAAAAGAGTTTCATGTTTAAGGCTTTGTTTTGTTGTTGTAGAAAAAAACAAAAAAAACCCAGAAACTTAACAGCTAAACGTGCAGATTTTCAAACCTCTGCGTATTCATATGTCAGAACCCCTGAACCTGTCTGTGAACTAATCCAAAGAAATGTCCTAAAGTTCATGTTGAGGCTAGGCAATTAGTCGTAAATTAGGTAAAATCACAAAATGTGCTGTTGCAGTATTCTAATGTCAGACAGTGAAATATTTCTGTAACGTGAAATGTGTCAAAGTATCAGCTACAGTTTTTACAGAAGATGTTTTCTGTTCTACACCAGAGTTACTCAACCAAAGAGACAAACTGTTAGAAACTACCTTTACAAAAGAAACTATACAAGTGGTAAACAGAGGCAAAACTTAATTCCAGGTGGTAAAAAATGACCAAAAAGCAAAAAAAATGACAAAACAATTGGGATAAAACCTGGAAATACTCAATAAGCAGCAAAAAAATGGGCCAAAAGTGGCAAAAATATAGTGGAAAGTGACAAAAATGGCAACAAAAAACGGAAAGGAAATTTGTATAATTTCTACCACTTGTACTTGTCATCTTTTAGAAATCATTTTGCTACTTTCTGAATTTTTTCCAAGTTTCCTCCATTTACATTATAATACTTTTTTGCAGCAGATGTTTTCTGTTCTACACCAGAGTTACTCAACCAAAGAGACAGACTGTTAAAAACTACCTTTACAAAAGAAACTATACAAGTGGTAAAAAAGAGGCAAAATCAGCAAAGAGGAGAAATAAAACTTAGTTTGAGGTACTAAAAATTGCCAACAAGCAACAAAAACTGGCAATAAAATTGGGATAAAACCTTGAAATAGTTAAAAAATGAGACGAAAGTGGCAACGGAAAATAGCAAGAAAATTTGGGAGGAAACTTTAAAAAATTCAGACAGTGGCAAAAATCATGAAAAAAGTGATGAAAAACAGTGAAAAGTGGTAAAAAAAATGGCTTAGAGTCAACAAAAACGGCAAGAAAGTTGGGATTAAACTTGGCAAATAGTCAGTTTGTTGCAAAAAAAACGGTCGGAGTGTCAAAAAAATATGAAAAGTGACTCAAATGGACCAAGACAACAAAAACTGGCAAGGAAATTGGAATAAAACCTGGAAATACTCAATAAGCAGCAAAAAATAGGTCAAAGTGGCAAAAAAAATTAGTGAAAAGTGACTAAAATGGCCATAAAGCAACAAAAAATGGAAAGGAAATTTGGAGGAAACTTCAGAAAGTAGCAAAAATGATTTTTAAAAAATGAAAGAAATTATGCTATGATACTTTTTTTTCAGCAGATTTTTTCTGTTCTACACCAGAGTTACTCAACCAGAGACAAACTGTTAAAAACTACCTTCACAAAAAAGCAATCTAAGCGGAAAAAAGAGGCAAAAACAGCAAAGAGGAGAAATAAAACTTAGTTTGAGGTTGTAAAAATTGCCAACAAGCAACAAAAACTGGCAATAAAAATTGGGATAAAACCTAGAAATAGTCAAACAAATGAGCCAATAGTGGCACAAAAAGTATAAAAAGTGACTAAAATGAACAAAAAGCAACAAAAACGAGCAATAAAATTTTAGAGGAAACTTTAAAAATTTAGAAAGTCGCAAAATGGTGAAAAAAGTAAACAGTGAAAAGTGGTAAAAAAAATGGCTTAAAGTCAACAAAAACAACAAGAAAGTTGGGATTAAACTTGGAAAATAGTCAGTTTGTTGCAAAAAATGGTCAGAGTGTGAAAAAAGAATTAAAAGTGACTCAAATGGACCAAAACAGCAAAAACTGGCAAGAAAATTGGAAGGAGAAAGCGGTTCATTGGGCGATAAAAGGAGACGTACGAACGCCCAATGAAGCGTCTGTGGGAATCTTTAAAATTACAAACTGACGTCTCAAAACATTTACCTCACAATTTATACTCGATGGTCGCAGTAAAGTCATTTTATACTTCACATGTGCAACAGAGAAAAGAGAAAAAATGATTTTTTTCCAGCTGTAAATAACGTAAAGATTCTACGGAGGCACCAGAGGGACACTGCAAAGACTAAAACCAACATAAAAACCTCAGTGAAACCTTGTTTGGATGCAAATGTCGTTGTTATGAGTCCAGATCAGAACCTTCAGTCGTGTCAGCGCGGACCGCGTCCACGTCTCTGCTCTTTAACGTTCAGACCTGGAGGTGTCTGAGTGTCTCCGTGTGACTCAGAGCTCCAGAAACTCAACGCTGTGTGGTAATTACACGCTCCGCTGCTCCACGGGTCCAGAGCTGGATGATCGCCATCGCTCTGCAGCTGCAGTCACATGACCGACCACGAGAGAGAGAGAGAGAGAGAGAGAGAGAGAGCGGCCTGTCCTCTGTCGCCCCCGACGAGCTCGTTCAGAGGCAGAAACGTCTCCAGGCTCACTTCACCCGTGTGGCTCCGCTCTCAGGTTTTTTATCCAGCGTTTCAACAATCCCTGAGTTTCAGAATAAATCCAGGCTAAAATAACCGTCGCCTCATTCACGACATCCACAACAGACGGATAAAAACCGCCACATTTTTTTGGTTTTAGCCATTTGATCTGAGAAACTGGCGACTGAAAGGATTAGGATTGAGTCCTGGTTTTACTCGACAGCCTCTCAGTTTCTCTGCTGTTCTGGTAAAATGGGCTCATCAGGTCCAGGTTTTCTCACAGGTGAAGAAACATCTTATTCTTCTCAGGTTCAGGAACCAAACTCAAGCTCCAGAAAAGCTTTTTCACGCAGTTTCTTCCTTTTCTCGTGAGTTTGACGGACGCTGATTTGAGCCAGTGGGAAAAGATCAGACCTGTTAGATCATTTTTTTTCTGTTTTCAGAGGTTTTGATGATGACAGTGCGGTGGGGCGCCCGTCGCTCGGCCTGTGCTCCCATTGGGCCTCATTCACAAAAGGTTTGACGCACAAACCTGTGATTCATCAAAGTTTTCTTACCTGAATTTCTTCTTACTTTGCGAACAAACGTAGAACCTCCTCAAACCATGAGTACGCACAAATAATGAATGATCAGCTGTTTATATAACTTAAAACACAGACTCTTTAACTAAAAACATAACATTTTAAAACTACTTTCAGTAAAAGAAAAAAGCCTTGAATAGAATTCATTAATAAAAACTGTGCATTGGCTAAATTTATTAAAAAACCATGAATTTACGAGAAGATTGTCTTAAATTTTCAAGAATAAAGAGGTAAACTCCCAAGAAAAAAAGTCGTAAATTTTTGAGAATAAAGTCAAAAACTTAGCTCATGACATAATTCTTGAAAGTTTACGACTATATTCTTGTAAATTTTTAACTTTTTTTCTCCTAAATTTGTGACATAAATCCTGTAAATTTACCTTTTTTTTACCTCTATATTGCAATTGTGATTTATGGCTAGACTTTGTTGCTTTATTGAAGGGGATGATACTTTCATGGCTTACTAATAACGAAAGCAATAAAAAAGGAAATTTAAACTAAAATGTCAGCCCACCGGGAAGTTTTACTACTTCTTGACTGTTCCTCAAGTCTTCTCTCAAATTTTTTTTTTGCCAATTTTCACCTGTTTCTGCTACTTCTTTCCATTTTTGCCACTTGACATTATGTTGCCAATTTTTGTTTCTTTATGTCCACTTTATAGTCATTTTTCACTCTTGTATTGCCCTTTTTGGAATTATTTTTTGCTACTTTCTGACTATTTTCCAAGTTGTCTCATCAATTTTTGCTGCTTTTTTCACCATTTTTCCACCTTAAACTTGTTTTTATTGCTACTTCTTGCTGTTTTTAGAAGGTAGTTTTCAACAGTTTGTCTCTTTGGTTGAGCAGGGTTGAGTAAAGCTGGTGTAGAACAGAAAACATCTGCTGCAACAAATATTTTATCTGGTATTCCGACATATTACAGGTTAAAGAAATATTGCACTTTAATGTAATTTGGGATAAATTTCCCAGCCTTAATGTTTGTGTTATGAAACCGTTTCCTGGGGAATGCAGTGGTAAAAACAGGTCCGTAAACGTTGCCGTTGTACGACAGCGTTTTAATTAGCAGAGGTTTTAGAACCAAGCGGCCGATAAACAGACAGTTTCTTCTGGGTTATCAGACTCCTGTCAGATTTAATAACTGAACGTGTGGCGCTCGGCTCCTCTTCATGTTCTTCTGTGGCACTCCAATTATCTCCTCAGAGCTCAGACACTTTCCCATCATGTCGCCATCGCTGGGTCTCTACACACACACACACACACACACACACACATTTGCTGTGTGATAACGCAGTGTGAGTGATGCTGACACACATCCAGAGAGACGGCATGGCTGCGAACACTTTCTTCCATTTTCACGTTGATTTAAGAAACTGTTCACCACAAATAAAACTAATCTTTCAAATGTGTGAGAGTTCAGTCAGCAAGTTTTCAGAAACTGTTTCACAGCGACCCCTAGTGTCCATCATTGTTTGTCGTTATCACAGGATAAAAACAAAAAAAAAACTTAAACTTTCCGTGTCTGACACCTTCATAACGGTGTAACTGCTGGATAACATGGTGGACGTACTGGAGCTTCTAGTGTCTAAAGTGCAGAAAACAGGTGTTTACATGAGTCATCACACAGAGGTTACCATGGTAACAGTGTTGAAAAATAACGTTCTGAACAGTGTAAACAAATGCAGACTCTTAGTGACCTGGTAGACATTTCTGACACTGGCAACAGGTAAATTTTCCACTCAAAACTTGTAAATTTTTCACTTTTTTATCTCATAAACTGATTTTTCCAATTCTCCAACTTCAAATTCATACATTTTCCACTTTATGAAACTGGCATATCACCCATTTTAAACTGTCATTTTTTTCTATTTTTAAACTAGTAAAATTTGACACTTAAGAAAAATGGTGAATTTGCCACTTTAAAACTGGAAAATTTGCCTTTTTGTTAAATTGGCAGATTTTTACTTTCAGATTGGCAAATCTTTCCATTCCTATATTCTTTAATTTGCCAATTTTGCCACTTTTAAACTGGTAAATTTTACACTTAAGAAGACTGGAAAGTCTGCAACTTTTGAAACTGGCAAATTTGCCACTTTCAACTGGTGAGTTTTCCACTTATTTATTTGCCACTTTATAAAACTGGTAAATTATAAACCTGGCAAATTTTTCCATTTTTAAACTCATAAATTTGCCACTTTGTAAAGTTAGCAAATTTTCCACTTTTAAACTATCTATTTTTTTTTCACTTTTAAACTTGTATATTTACCATTATATAAAATTGATAAGTTTTCCTTTTCATTAAACTGGCAAATTTTTCCATATTTAAACTCATAATTTTTGCCAGTTTTAAACAATCATTTTTTCCCCCACTTTTAGACTTGTATATTTGCCACTTAATGAAACTGGTAAGTTTTCCTCTTACTAAACTGGCAAATTTATCAATTTCTAAATTTGTGAATATGTAAATTTATAAAACTGGCAAATTTGCCACTTTTAAACTGTCCATATTTTCCTCTTTTGAACTAGTAAAATTTAAGAAGATGGCAGAAAGAAACTGGCAAATTTTCCAATGTTAAAATGGTGAATTCCCCCTTTTTATTTAACTGGCAAAGTTGCCGCTTTGAAACTAGTAACTTTTCCACTTCTTTATTTGCCACATTATAAAACTGGTAAATTATAAACCTGGCAAATCTTTCCATTTTTAGACTCTTTCTCTTTCCATTCCTATATTCTTTAATTTGCCAATTTATAAAAATGACAAATTTGCCACTTTTAAACTGGTAAATTTTACACTTGACTGGTAAGTTTGCAACTTTTGAAACTGGCAAATGTTCCACTGTAAAATTAGTTAATTTCCCTTTTATTAAATACTTTCAACTAGTGAGTTTTCCAAGTATTTATTTGCCACTTTATAAAACTGGTAGATTATAAACCTGGCAAATTTTTCCATTTTTAAACTCATAAATTTGTCACTTTGTAAAGTTAGCAAATTTTCCACTTTTAAACTATTTTCTTTTTCACTTTTAAACTTGTATATTTACCATTATTTTAAATTGGTAAGTTTTCCTTTTCATTAAACTGGTAAATTTTTCCATTTTATAAAACTGGTAAATTTACTTTTTCAATAAACACTTATAAATGTTTTTTTTTTTAAGTTGCCCCATGGTGAAATGCTCTGATTTTTTTTATTTTTTATGTGAAAGAAACAAAGCCTGAGACTCTTCATGTGAAACTCTCAAAGTGCTTTAAGGTTCTGGAGCTTTCTGAGGATTTATGAGGAGGAATCTCTGCTTAAATCCTTTTCTTCCATCCCCCTCCATCGATTAAAGGCTTAGACGAGTGATTCTGTCTCTGTGCAGCTTCTTCTCCTCCTTGATGCTCCTCCTCCTCTTCCTGAAGCTCCTCCCCCTCTCGCTGAAGCTCCTCCTCCTCTCGCTGAAGCCCCTCCCCCTCGTTGGCGTTGTTGTCCCAGGGTCGTGCTCCCGTCGTGTTGTTGTTCTGGTTCTGAATGAGGTTCTGTCTGCGTTTGTTCCGTCACTTCGATGATGGATGTTCCCGTCTGAGGCCTTTTCTGAGAGTCAGCGTCCGGAGGTGGAGGAAAAGATGGAGGGAGGGAGGGTGAGGAGAGGAGGGCTGAATATTGGGCTCATTTGTCACCCTCCTCTTCAGCCATCCATCCTTCCTTCCCTCCTTTTTCTGACACCTCGTTTCTTCTCCTTCATTGTTTTCTTTTCCTCCCACTCTCCATCTGCCCTCGTCCTCCCTCTCACCTCTCACACTCTTTTTTTTTTTTTTATTACTCGTGTGCATCTTTCCTCCCCTCCTCTCCTCCTCTCTCCTCCTCCCTCCTGTCTTTGATTTCTCCCTCTCCGTGGCTGTAATTCGCTCTGAGATGGATGGTTTCGGTGCTGCAGCCCTTCCCCTCCCCCGCTGTTTTTGATGGATCTCCTCGCTCGTCCGCTTGGCGTTGGCGGCCCCTCGATGGCGAACGTGTGAAACAGGCGAGCCCAAACTTCTACGAGTCCAAACGTCACCGGATAAACGCTCTTATAATTAAAAACATGCACATTAGATCTCGAGCGTCACAATAACTTTGTCAACATTGTGGCCGTATTGAGGAAATGACTTTTTCGTTTTATTGTTTTTTTTTTTTTGCTTGTTGTGTTTTTATTACAGTCGGGTTAGTCCTGCCAATTTTAATTTATGTTTTTGATTTGTTTTCTAAGTCTCCTTATCAAACCAAACGCAAAAGATGTATAGATCATAAAAAAACAAACAAACATGCGACTAATTTATGCAAAAAAAAAAAAAAGGAAAGAAAAAAAAACAAACAGAGAAGAGATTTAAATGTTTTTAAAGTCACACTAGAGGGGGAGGGGGCACATTTCCTTTCAGAAAATGCAAGATGTCGAAATGCTGAGCTCTGGATGTTGAAGTGCTGAGAACCACGTTTCAGAACTCTTGCATTTCCTTTCAGAAAAAGCTCAATGTTGAAATGCTAAGCCCAATTTCAACACAAAGCATTTTCTTGCAGCAAATGCTCAATGTTGGCCATTGTACAAACATTTGGAATGCTGTGTACACATGCATTTATGCAAAAAAAAATCAAACAAATCAAGAGATTTAAGTGTTCACAAAGTCAAATTTGGAGGGGCATTTCCTTTCAGCAAATGCTAAACAAACAATGAATAAATCCACAAAGCAACATCAACACAGCAATAATGTTCAATTAAATAGTATTATATTAATATATTTCACAAATCTAGAAAATGCAAGAGTTAAGTTTAGTCCATAAAAACAACAAATCAGAATTAATTTAGCTTTATTCTGTTCAGTTTGTTTTTACTCCAGTACAAAAAAAGTTCAATCTCTTTTTCGTCTTTAACAAAAAAAAAAAAAAAAATAGAGTTCAGTTCAGCTTTTCAGCAATAAAAAATGATTCAGTTTGTTTTCAATAATGAAAATTGCTGCGTTAGATAATAAGTAAATGATTCAGTTCATTTTCCATAATCAAAAATAATTAAGTTCATTAATAACAAAAATAATTTAGTTTTCATTCAATGATAATAAAAATAATAGTTCAGTTTGTTTTCCTTTTTCAAAGAACAAAACAGTTCAGTTTTTCTTGCAATAACCAAAAAAACAAAAATAAGAATAAAAATTATCTACCACCCATTTAGTTCCAGGACCCCTATCTTTATTTTACATCTTTTTTACTTGATTTTTCTTGCTTTAATTGATCACTGAACTTGTTTAGTCACAAAAGATCATGCAAAACATTTTTTGATAGAGTGAATTTTGGAAAAAAAAACAGAAATAACTAAAGCATCTACCTGTCTGAAATCCAGTGATTTAATTTGAGTTTTCTTATCTTCATAATGATCCGTCGACCCTCAGGCTGCTGTAAAAGACGTCACAATCGCACTGATGAAGTAGAAGTAAAGTAGTGGAAAGGTTTTTGTTCTTCACGTCATCAAACTTTCCTCAGCGAATCACCAGAGCTCAGGTTTCAGCCTCCGACTCCGAAACGTGAACCTTTAGATTTGATCTGCTCTTGTTTCCATTTCCTCCACATGAATATTTAACAGAGAACCACGGAGCCTCCACCGCCTCCAACCAGACAAATCTACCATCTACAGTTGGAGCATAACTCACTCTGAGAAAGACACATTTATCAAAAGACGCAGAGTGTTTTCTGGTCGCTGCTTAAATGTTGAAAATGCAGAGCCACAGGGAAGGTTAGCGCCAAGAAGACGATTCTATCTGATGTTCTGTGATTTATCTGAAAACGCTCCACGCGAGAATAACAGGACACGACCGTGAATAACCTCAGTGTGAAGCTTCAGGAGGAACAGAGAGAAACATCCTTTACTGAAAGTGAAGAAGAAACTGAACCAGCTCGGGGTCAGTGAGGAATAAGACGTTTGAATGAGTCAGTTTTAAAATACAAAAAAATTAAGGGTTTATTTTTGGACATTGTTCAAACATTTGGAATTTAGTGTTCACATGCATTTAAGCAAAAAAACAAAAAAAAAAACAGTTGAGAGATTTAAATCTTTTTGAAATTTAACTAGAGGGGGCCACATTTCCTTTCAGCAAATGCTCAATGTTGAAATGCTGAGCCCCATTGCAACATTATGCACTTTTTTTGCAGCAAACGCTTCATTTTGACCATTGTTCAAACATCTAAACACTCATTTATGCAAAAAAAGAAAAGAAAAAGAAAACAGAGAAGAGATTTAAATGTTTTTAAAGTCACACTAGAGGGGGAGGGGGCACATTTCCTTTCAGAAAATGCAAGATGTCGAAATGCTGAGCTCTGGATGTTGAAATGCTGAGAACCACGTTTCAACACTCTTACATTTCCTTTCAGCAAATGCTGGATGTTGAAATGCTGAGCCCTGTTTCAACATTAAGCATTTTCTTGCAGCAAATGTTCAATGTTGGCCATTGTTCAAACATTTGGAATTTAGTGTTCACATGCATTTAAGCGAAAAAGAAAAAAAAAAAAAAACAGTTGAGAGATTTAAATCTTTTTGAAATTTAACTAGAGGGGGTCTCATTTCCTTTCAGCAAATGCTCAATGTTGAAATGCTGAGCCCCATTGCAACATAATGCACTTTTTTTTGCAGCAAACGCTTCATTTTGGCCATTGTTCAAACATTTGGAATGCTGTGTACACGTGCATTTATGCAAAAAAAAAGAAAAGAAAGGAAAAGAAAATCAGATAAGAGATTTAAATGTTTTTAAAGTCACACTACAGTGGGAGAGGGCACATTTCCTTTCAGAAAATGCAAGATGTCGAAATGCTGAGCTCTGGATGTTGAAATGCTGAGAACCACGTTTCAACACTCTTACATTTCCTTGCAGAAAAAGCTCAATGTTGAAATGCTGAGCCTCATTCCAGCACTGAGGGGGTCGCATTTCCTTTCAGCAAATGCTGGGTGTTGAAATGCTGAGCCCTGTTTCAACACGAAGCACTTTCTTGCAGCAAATGCTCAATGTTGGCCATGGTACAAACATTTGAAATGCTGTGTACACATGCATTTATGCAAAAAAAATCAAGAGATTTAAGTGTTCACAAAGTCAGACTTGGAGGGGCATTTCTTTTCAGCAAATGCTATATGTTGAAATGCTGAGCCCCATTTTAACACTAGAGGAGGCCCCTTAATGAACAATAAAAGAACAGCCATGAAAAAAAAGTAATTTGGGACTGTATTTAGTCTTAAAATTAATAAAGTTCTTTAACATTACTAATAGTTCAACAAGTATCAGTAAATAAATAAACAGTTTAAGAAACACAGGCTTATAGATTTGCAGATCAAACTTTTTATTCATAGATTTGATTCCCAAAAGCGGATCACATATTATAATAGTTAAAAAATAGGTTTGGTTGCAAATATGAAACAGGCTTAATAACCTTCCAGATGTTTTTTTGGTTCCTCAGATGTTTCTGGTTGCTGAAATATTCTTAGTCTTGAGCTGGTTTCAAAATAAAAGCCCCAAAATTATGTTTTCTTGATGATATTTCATATAAGGAACATATTCAGACAAGCATCTCCGTTTATATATTATGACGGAATAAACGGAGATGCTTCATCATTTTGTCAGTGAATGAAAAACATGTTAGAGGTTATGACTGATCAGACATTTTTTATATTTAAATTCTTTTAAAGTGAGTTTAAACCTGTTGTCCACGTAGGAAAAAGTAGGCATCATGTCACTGACCCTGATATGTTCACATTTGTTAAATCGTCCCTTGTACAAACCAGAGCTCCAGACCTCAGAGAGAGAACAAAAGCTGGTTTTAAAGCAGTATAAATTTAGATATCTGTCTGTCTGGGACCGATGCGGAGCAACAGGGGTGCTGTAAATTTATGGGTCATCATCTGTTTTTGCACACGCGCCCTTCAAGGTTCAAAAGCTGGACGTGATAATGCAAGTCAATGAGCGCACCAGCCCTTCAGAGACATGATGTTCAAAGCCGGCAGACACTCAGCCCATTTGGAGACGGAATAAATGAAGCTGGTTTTGTGTGGGTCGAACAGAGACTGAGGTAAAAAGGTGGAAATGAAGCAGACAGACTCAGCGTGCTTTATTATGGAAAGGCTCCAAACCAGCACTCTGATAGGTGAAGGTGCTAAAGTTAGACTTCCTTTTATTACTCCAGAGTCATGACTCCTCATTTTTACTGCTCCTCTGCTCCTCTGACAGAAACTGTGGCCTCACAGGAGAGAGATTTTATATCTGGAGTTGTTTTTGTAGATAATCCTCCGTCTCAGGCTGTAAAAATGTTTCATTGGCTGTGGAATTGGACGTTAATGATCCCTCCCTGGTATAAGCAATGTTGCAGAACTGAAGACCGGTCTTGGTCTCAGTGTGGACTCTACAAGTTCTTGGTCATGTTTTGGTCTTGGTGCATTTATTTGATGGAGACATTTATTAACAAACAACTGTGTTTACTCTTTTTAAATCAACAACAGAAACAACAGAGTGGCTCAATGATATTGAGGTCAGGAGACTGAGATGGCCACTCCAGAACCTTCACTTAATTCTGCTGTAGCCAATGGCAGGACCACTTGTCCTTGTGTTTTGGATCATTTTCATTTTGGAAGTTTCTGTTGTCATAATGATTTAAAATGTGTCAACACAGTTGTTTGTTAATAAATGTCTTCACCCAATGACTGTGTTTACTCTTTTTAAACCATAATGAAAACAGAAACTTCCAAAATGATCAAAAATTTCCATTCTCTGGTGATTTTGTCCTAACAACAGAACAAAAGTCGACACATGGATCTATTTGCTTGTAATCAGTGTGTGTGTATAAAAGGTCAGTGAGTTTCTGAGCTCTGACAGACACTTGCATCTTTCATCCAGTGCTGCACTGACATTTCTGGATTCTGAGTCATGAGGAAAGAAAAAGAATTGTCAAAGTTTCTGCAGGAAAAGTGAATCCAACTGTATAAAACAGGAAAGGGATATAAAAAGATATCCAAGGAACTGAGGATGCCAATAAGCAGAGTTCAAACTCTAATGAAGAAGTGGAAAATGAGGGATTCTGTTGAAACCAAACCACGGTCAGGTAGACCAACAAACATTTCAGCTACAACTGACAGGAAAATTGTTCTGGATGCAAAGAAAAACCCACAAATAACTTAGACTCTCTGAAAGAATGTGGTCTGGCTGTTTCAAGATGCACAATAAGGAGGCACTTGAGGAAAATTGGGCTGAAGAAAGACATTTCTACACAAATGCCACAAAATTTTCCTGCTTACAATACGCCAAACAGCACAGAGACAAGCCTCAAAACTTCTGGAACAAAGTCATTTGGAGTGATGAGAGCAAAAGTGAACTTTTTGTCCACAACCATAAACATTGTTCCATTTGGAGAGGAGTCAACAAGGCCTATGATGAAAGGTCCACCATTCCTACTGTGAAACACGGAGGTGGATCACTGATGTTTTGGGGATGTGTGAGCTACAAAGGCTCAGGAAACTTGGTCCAAACTGATCTCTAGAGTCTGGAAACAAAGACAGGAGCGCTCTGGTTCAAAAAGTGTAGAGACGAGATCTTTATGTTCCTCGAAACACATGATGCTTTGTTGGAAACGATGTCTCACGTTTCCTCATCCTTTCTCTCCTTTGTTTCACTTCCTTGCATCTCCTTGTGCCTCCCTGGTGACGGTAAAAGATCAGATGTATGGAGGCGTCTACAGAGAACTCCATGAGGGAAAAATCTTTCTACGAATCCTGAGATCTTTAAATCAGCCTGAGTGCGTCTTTCCTCATCTTTAGTCCTTTGCTGTCAGATATTGGCCCCTCGTTAATCTTCTCATCTCTGAACCAGGAACTCTTCCTCCCACGCTGCCTCTCCTCTCGCTCTTTAAGGCCTCATTAAATCACCGCTCCATCCTGTGACTTCACCCGCTCTCACATCTATGAGGATGATGATGTCACGTTGGCGAGCGTTGTCACCCTTCAGGGGCGCGTCAACAACCTGCACACTCATCTCAAACCCCGAAACACTCGAGCTGAGCGACGCAGGGAGGACGCCGTTGTTGTCGGGCGACAGATTGACAGGACGGAGTGAGAGCGCCGTTGTGGCTTTCATCTGCCTGTCAAAGGGCGGGGATTAATCAGCTGAGGCCGAGGGCTCGCTTTAATCTTGTAGATTAGGCCTCACAGACAGTTGAGGTGTAGATTAAAGCACAAAGCGCTGCCTGAGGTGAGATACACTGTGGCTGAGTGTGTGTGAGTGTGTGTGTGTGAGTGTGTGTGTGTGTGTGTGTGTGTGGGTGTTTCAGCGAGCACTTGTGGCTGAGTGAAGAGATGGATGAAGCTTTGAAGACAGAAAATTTAACCATCGACTCACCAGGACCAGAATCACTAACTTTAACCCTTGATTCACCTCCTTAACTTTCAAGACAACGCCTCACAGTGTTCCACCCTCAAACACTAAAAAACAATTACACAGATACGCTGTAGTGTCATGTCAGGCCTATAGATGGCGATATAACTGTAGGAGCCATAAATACGACATAGATTTAGAGTCTGAAGAAGAGGTGAGTGGATCATCTGGAGTTTGTACTAAAAACTTTTTTCTCTGATTGCAGGAAAAGTGCAATAAATGCACATTTTGTTAGTGCAAAGCTGAGCGTGATGCCAGTGTATTCACTGAAAACTCCTGCTTGTCGTTTCCGTGGAAACAGTAGAAATGTACTTTCAGAAAAATTCCACTCTGAAGGCCGTTTTCAAAAGTTTGCGTTTTAGGTCGGCTGAAATGCTGTTTTGGTGGCAACATTACTTTTGTATTTCACCCTAAAACAGTTCTCGTGTGAACGGGGCCTGAAGGATCATGTGTAGTTACTGGTTGGCATGCTAATTAAAATCCTAATAGCGACTGCAGGAGCTTTGAAATGCCACAAATTTCAACATTACTGCTAATATAACTGCTAAGCTTTTTGCCACAGTGTTGACAGACAGAGGGGAAATCCGCAAGACAGGGTGTGATCTCTATCTTCAAAGGATGTATGTTAAAAACCTGACAAAGAAAGGGCAGGGTTCAATAAACAGATGGTAAATTGAAGCTGGTATTTGCTTTTTTCCCCCTCTTCCTCGTCTTGTGCTCTTTTTCTTTCTAATGAAACGGTGACCCAACACTTCTCCTGCTCCTGTCCTCCCCCTGTTTTGTGTTTCTGTCTTTTTTATTTTTCTTGAAAGGTTAAATGTAAGTTCTGTTGCCCTGAAACATGTGCAACAGTGAATCTTTCTAGTTTCAGTCTTTGATAAGAAAGAATGAGGTGAACTCGTTTCTCTTTGACGTGTTTGAAACAGATCCAGAAACCCGACACTGACCTCCACATTTTCTCTGAGTTTGTAAAGTTGATTCTCATCACAGTGGGACTAGAGTAAAACATTTATTTGTGGTGGATTCACAGAAACTCTGAAGCTTTCCTGTGTCAGGTTTTTCTCTTTGTCCGTCCGCTGGATCTCGTTTTCCTCTGAACACTGAAAGCCGGTAACCCGAGCTGCCGCTGAGCGCCGGCGGCGTCTCGTCTTCTCGGTCAGAATGAGCAGTAATCCCAGGTGATGACAGACTCGCAGGTCCAGCTGACGTCTGATTGGCTGCACCTGTTGTCTGTCAGGACCCTGATGTTTCTAAAGAAGAGAAGAATCCAGAAAGAGACAGAGAGAGAGAGGGGATGTTATTGTCCTTTAGTTCTGCTTACCTGGGCAGGTGAGCTGGAAACTACTGCTTCGTCTTTTTGCTGCTTTGTGACTCCATGTGAGACTCTGTGGGTCACTTTTGGTGAAGTTGGAGGTCAGTCATGCCCAGTTTTGGTGCTCACCTGAGACGAGGGATCCTGAGGAGGTACAGGCAGGTTCCTCGCACTGAGGCGGACGGAGCTTTTACTTACAGACGAGCGTCCAACAGGAGAGGCCTCCTCAACTCTGGTACGTCTGTCTGGATTTTACAAACACACCTTCACCAAAAAGACAAGATATTTAATGTTCAAACTGACAAACTTTATTGTTTTTGACAAATATTCATTCATTTTGAATTTGATGGCTGCAGGTCATTCCTAAAAAGCTTGTTCAGGTTGATTTTTCCTCTGTTTCATCCTCTTTCCTTTAACTGGTTCAGTGTTTGTGAACTGAGGACACTAATTGTTGAAGCTTTGGAGCTGGAATTCTTTCCTCAAATTTTCAATAGGAGACAGGTCTGGACTGCAGGCAGGTCAGTCTAGTAGTTGCACTCTTCTACTACGGAGCCACACTGTTGTAACAGGAGCAGAATGTGTCTTGGTTTCATTGTCTTGCTGAAATAATCAGGGACGTCCCTGAAAAAGACAAAGTGTCTTGGATGGCAGCAGATGTTGCTCCAAAACCTGTTTGTACCTTTCAGCATTAATGCTGCCTTCACAGATACTGGGACAGTTACCCATGATGCCATGGGCACTAACACACCCCCATACCATCACAGATGCTGCTTTTGAACTTTGCTCTAAGAACAATCCTGATTGTCCTTTNGAACTGTGTTAACTGACAATGGTTTTCTGAAGTGTTCCTGAGCCCACGTGCTAATATCCTTTACACAATGATGTGGGTTTTTAATGCAGCGCCGCCTGAGGGGTCAAAGGTCACGGCCATTCAATGTTGGTTTTGGGCCTTGCTGCTTACGTGCAGAGATTTCTCCAGATTCTCTGAATCTTTTGATGATATTATGGTCTGTAGATGATGAAATCCATCAATTCCTGCAGTTGGACAAAGTTGAGAAACATTGTTGTTAAACTGTTGGACTGTTTGCTCACGCAGTTGTTGACGAAGTGGTGAACCTGGCTCCATCTTTGCTTGTGAAGGACTGAGCCTTTTGGGGATGATGCTCCTTTTATACCCAATCATGACACTCACCTGTTTAAATCAACCTGTTCACCTGTGGGATATTTAAATCTCACACAATGCTTCAACTTCATCGGAATTGGAGTTTGTAGATTAACGTAAATTATCTTGGTAGATCGAAGAATAAAGAGATAAACAGAGGTCTAAGTCTCTGTAGAAGTAAAGAGTCTGTTTTTCCACTCGTCTCTCTGTGTTTTGAATGTGAGGTAGCATCAGCTCCTCTCTGTGGAGATCGATAGAAAATAAAGATTATCTTAGTACCCCGCTCAGGTGCTGGTCAGACGGCGCTGCAGTCTGCGACCTGATGAAAAATCTCTACCCAGCATGCAGCTGTGATGAAAACCTGTGCTAACTAGATCCACTTAAGAGTGAAACACTTAATGTGGCTTTAACCTGGAGTGAAAGACTGGCTCTGTAATGTGTGAAAACAACAGGTTTGAGGGCGTGAGCCTCCTGTTGGCTCCATATTTCACTGCTGCGGCGCTGACAGCGGGTGGTTGTGAGAGCGTTTACATGGTAATAACTCCTCTGCCTTTGTGTTTGCGTGGCTCTCGTCGTGGCTGCAGGATGATGGATTTGATCTCCTGTTATGGCCTCCTCTTATTCAGCTGAGTTAGTCGTGTCGGGGGGGTCGTTTATCAGTGGTGTGACCACCAAAATCTCTCCATCTCCTCTGGTTCCTGTGCAGCCTTCTCTGCAGATCCACAGCTGGACGCTCCACTTGATGCATGGCCTCTATTATTGCGCTGAAGCTGCCGCGCTCTTTGCCAGAACAGGTTTTAATGTCATTTGGAGCGGCCGTCGTTCATTTTCTGCCTCTGCACAAACAATCCATCAGGACTGATTGCTGCACAGCAGATTTATTTTTCATATCACAACTCCAGATCTCTACAGCAGGGATGAATTTTTATGTTGCTCCTGGAAACGCCCTGAAACCTCCAGGATTTCTCTTCTACTGCAGTCAGGCTGAAGGAGAATATTGATTTTACCCGAGTTATCATATTATTGGTGGTGATGCAGGTGGAGCTGAAGCAACAATCCTGCACTCTACCTTTCAAATCCAGCATTTATTTATCTTTCTATTTATCAGATGTGATGCTGCATCACTTAATGATTGTCTCATGCTTTAAAACAGTTTCAGAATCCACCTTTAATAATGATATTGTTGTTACGGCCATGACATGCATCCTGTCGAACATTTCCTTTGGCGTATATGCTGTCATAATACTGTCATTACATATCCTGCTGCAAAGTATTCTGTCACACATATCCTGTCCTAACATGTCCCATGTAAAAAACATCATCAGTGACACCTCATTTGAAAGATTAAAGTCTCTAGTTTCAGAAAATGTCCTGGTTTTATATGTGGCTAAAGTCCACATCAGGATAAATACAGCTGAAACATCTTTTTTTTTCCCTCTTTGTTTTTTTATAACCAATTTTTGAGCACCATTAACTTCAAGATCCTTCATGTCAGACATAAAACATCCACCACATCACTTCTACACCTTCTCATCTACATCTGGGTGAAATTTGAGCTTTTTAGGTAAAACTTTGTAGGAGTTAGAGAGTTTTTAGTCTCAGGTGACTAAACACCAGCAGATGCGTCCTCGTTTACCAGTCTAGTTTGATGACTTTGTGCAAACAAAACCAGCTGTATCACTGCTCAGTGTCTTCTTTGTAGTCAACTTTGTTTTCTCTGTGAAAAGTTTTGCTAAAAATCGTGAAATTTTAACTCCCGGTCACTGATTATACCTCTCGAAAGATAACGCGCGGCTTATCTTATGCTTGTTGGCCACCTAACTAGCTACAGAGGTTGTATAAATCAGGCTCTCCTGGCATCAAATCTCCATGAATCAAGATGGAGTCACTTTAGTCTTGCAGCTAGAACCCTGTTGAAAACAAAGACTTGCAGCTTTGTCAGATTGACATTGAGGAGGAAATGCTCTAAGACTGTGAAGCTGCTGTTATTGATGAGAACGGACACGACAGACAGACAAACAACGGACTTTACAGGAGAAATTTCACCACTTGGAATAATTTGATGAAACAACACTTTTGATATGTTTGAACTCTGGATTCCTCTGGTGGAAAGGAGAGTGAATATTCAGGGTACGGGCGTCAGGATGTGACGTAATGACCCCAAACAGGTCGGGTATCTCCTTTGTTGTAATCGCCCTCTGAGCAATTTATTCACTCATTAATGAAATTTTACAATATTGTGGAAACTGCAAGAGTCGTGTTTAAGGCAAAATCCCATTTACTATCTGTCAGTACTCAAAAACTGTTTAAGGGACGAGGTGGGGGTTTAAATTCAAGACACTTTATTGAAGAACAACTTCCAGAACCTCTAGTGGACACTCAAGAAACTGCAGTTTTGAGCTTTATATTTTGGTTGCTACGTCAACGTTTTCCATTTCTTCTTCACTGTATCGTATCACGCTGAAATCTGTATGTTATCACAATTATCTTCTGGATCTTCAAACCTCTGGTTCTGTCACAGAATCAGTCAAATCAGCAGTTTTGTGTCAGATCTGCAGACGTAGTACCAGGGACGAACACTTGAACCAGTTTACCTTCAGATTTTTGGGTGAAAATGTTATTAAATCACTTCCTCTCTTCTTCTGACCACTTCTTTATTTCCCTACCATCAATATCTCACTCTCACGCTGCTGCTCAACCACCGGGGGGCACTTTCGGGTTAAATGTCACACCCAAGGACGCTTTTGTGACCTGGTATCGATCTTCGAACCATCCGTTTGAAAGATGACAGCTCCATCATTCCTCCACAGCTTCCCCTCCCCTTTTTAGTGACCAATCAGAGGCCAGGTAACAAAAATAGAACCCAAACATCCCAGCTGTCCCTGAACGCACCGCGCAGGAGGAGCCGCATGTTGGATGTATACGCACACATGGTGCAGCTCAGCAGGCGCTCAGCGGGAGTGTGTCTGTGTTTACACCTGTGTGTGTGTGTGTGTGTGTTCACCTGTTACAGTGTGAGGGTTGTTAGTGACAGACTTTGAGGGCGGAGCTGTGAAGGAAAAAGGTGATTCAGGGTGGATTTATGAATCTGATCCATGTTGGAGGTTCTGGTTCCAGCTGCTCCACCTCCCTGACTCTGAGCTCGTGTTGTTTTCCTGTAAAGTGACACCGTGATCTCAGGTAAATCACCTGCAGCTTCACTGTTCCCGCCGCTCGTGTTTCAGTCGTTTCCCGTGAACGCAAAAACCTGGACGGACGCCAAATGGGTTTAAGAGTGAAATCTAGATCAGGATGTGAAAGTTTTGGAGAGTTTCTGGATCAGATCTCAGTACCCCACTGACCCAGTGTTATCAGAGAAGGATCCACTTACCACACAAAAAATGAAACCAAAATAACCTAAAACAGTTGTTAGGGAACCTCAAAATGGACACCAAAAGGTTCAAATAACCAAACAGGGATTTAACTGTAACGTTTATGACAGTATCTCAAACAAAATGGGCCCATAGTATAAGATATTTTAAGATTTTTATGCAAAATTTAAGGCCATATTTGATCAAAAAATGTGTCACAGAAAAGTTATGTTTCATATTTTATTATCTCTGATGGGAAATTCTGATTAAATGCATAATCTCTGAATTTATTATTTACCTGGAGCTTTCTTTATGGAACCAGTCCATGTTTCTTTGTACTTTTATACAACTGTAAAACTCTTTCAGTCTTAGATATATATCCTTAGAGTCAGCTCCTCTTTGTGGTTATGACCCGTTTTCCGTTAAAGCGCCCTGAGGTGCCGCCGCCGCCTGTCGTACCTGCAGACGGCTCCTCAGATCTCCACATTAGAGCCGTTTCCATTAAAACGCCACTGGTCACACTTCACGCTCTCCCTCCCTCCCTCCGCCGCTCGCCGCTCTGTGACCTAATGTGTCAGGTAATTGCGGGCTCCGTAATGAGCGCCGCGCTCTGCTGAGGTTGCCGTAGCGACAGGCGGCCGATATCAGCCTTAATGAAGTTGATTAATCCGCAGACTCCCGGAGGGCTGCCGTCAAACTCCGCCGTGCCTTCACTGAGACACGAACTCCAGAGGTGTTAAGGTCACCTGGGAGGTGAAGGGCATCCTGGGAGTTCAGTGAAGTGAGTGGAGACTCCTGGGAAATGAAGTCCCTGGTGCCTCTTACAGTTAAAGCTCTGACTCTGACGGGGACAGATGGAGGAAATAATGTCTGAATTAAAGACTGTAGGAAATATTTTGGCTTCACTTTTGTTGTGTTTTTGCGTTAAACGTTCGCCATGATGCTCGTTTTTGAAATTCTTTGGATGAAGTTTGGTTTCTGGCGTTAAAAGGCTCCTCCATCGACCGTGTGTCAGAGCAGCCGGACGCCGCTGTGACCTTTCAGTCGTGGTCGGCTGCGTCTTCAGACAGAAACGCTCTGACATTTCAGCAAAGACGCTCGGCCCTGACAGTTGAGGTCATTGATCGGAGGATCATAAATCTGAGACGCCACTGCGGAGGAAATCTACGTCAGTGCCGCGACAGCTCATGATTTTATTTCTTGAGTTGAAAACTCTGGATCGACACTATTTAATCTAGTTTCAGATTTCTCTTCAATTAACTGACTCTGACTTGAACATTCAGCGTTGATCTTTGTGAAAGTTGTAAAATCTTTCAAATGTTTCAGCCTGGTGGTTTTATTAAGTCTGGTTTTTGTCTGAAAAGGTCACAAGTCCAGTTTTAAAAACCGCTCCAGCTCCTGACTGCAGTGAATCTGTTTTATAAACCTTCAGGCAGCGTTTCTCAACTTTGGGGTTGTGACCCCATATGGGGTCGCCTGGAATCCAAACAGGCATAGGTGTCAGTTTAGGGGGGGACGGGTGGGACTCTTCCACTGCATCCACATATTCACACAGCCTGCGCTGTGGTCTGTCTGTTTCCAGTCGTTTTTAACAAAGACAAAGTCTCTGGGGCTCGGTAAAGCCGCCGCATCAGTTCAGAACAAGAGAACGACAGACTTCGATCTGGTGGAAGTTTATACCTTAAGATCACTGATTCATTAATTTCACTGTCAATCAAAAAGGGATTCGCCTCAGACAGATCATCCAATCATCATGCAGAAACCGAGTGTCAGGCCCCGCCCACTGCCCCATAGAAGCTGAGCTTCCGATGGGCGGGACAAAGCCCAGAATTTATCCAATGACCGTCCAGTTTTCGCGCAGTAGAACAGCCCACTTCGTGCTTCCCCATTGAATTCTGTAGACGCTCAGCGTCTGAAAACTCTGGAGCTGCAGGGATAAATGAAAACGAAATCTTGTCTGTTTCCTGTGATAAATCGCTAATTCTGAGCAAAAGATGAACGCGTTCTTGCGCACAAATAGTGAAATGTACACACAGCGGTAAATAGTTCACCACTTTATTCTTCTGTTTCAGGGGAAGCTGAGCTTCCTTTGCAGTCTCAGAGTAATCACTGTTGTTTACAGCCTGTTTGCTGATGACATAGGGGCGCGTAGAGTCTCCTTCAACTCCGAAGAACTGTCAAGAACCCTTGTTTAGAAATCCAACGCTGTCTGAAGCATTTTTGAACAGAAAATTATCAGGAAACAAAAACTGACTCTAGAACAAAAACGTCTGTGAGGGTTAACGGCGCTCAGAGTGCTCTCACGCTCTCACGCTCTCACGTTCTCACGCTCACTGAAGGACGAGTTGATGTAAACGTCAGCGAACACTGGACAGTGCGGTTCGTAGTTTCCTGCAGGTGGAGCGTTCGTAACCATCCCGCTGTGACTTTAACTCTTTCACACGTCTCCCATGAGCCTCCACTGCTGCGATGACTCATCAGGAATTATTGGCTCACCGGCTTCTGTTGGTCATACTAATGCAGGTCCGTCAATAGGAGACGACCTCTCACACCAGCTCCTGAATCCAGAATAAACTCTCACTGAGGGATAGGATGGAGGGGGGTAGGGGGGGCAGGCGTTCGGGTGGCGGTTGCGTCAGCAGGTCCTTTAGCTCCATTCAGGAGGACAAAACTGTGATTATCAGCTGCTCTCACCCAACCCTGGAGCTGAGTTTCTGCGTCAGAAAAGAGCAAGCAGGCACTTTGAGAGCGCACAAAAGCTGAGTGATTGTGAGGGGAAAAAGGCTGGAGAGCATCAAAACCAGCAACAACAGGAGAGTGTGTCAGGATGTGTGTGTGTGAGCAGAGTTAAAGCTGCAGCTCTGACTCTACTGGTGCTCAACAAAATCAAAATTCACTGGAGTTTTCCCAAAAATCTAAACATATCATCACCAAGCAAAGATGTAAAATGTTGAAATGTGAGTGTTCACTTTGTGCTCAAGGGCAAAGATTTGAAAGTCTCCCAAAATCAGACTCTTACAGGGATGAGTCACTGGAAGAAAAAGAAAAACAGCCACAGATTTAAAGAAGCACTGTAAAAATGAAAAAAGTTGTTTTAATGCAAATTTCAAGGCAACTGTCTGCACCAGGTTTTTGAGTTTGAGGCCAATGAAAAATCTGGAATAAATGTTGAGAAAACTGATTTTTCACTTGTACTGTAACTTAAAGTTTAAGTTCAACAAACCAAGAATCCCAAAAATGAAAACACTGGTGGGATTTGAACCTCTGACCCCTGGGTTTGGTTATCTATGACTTTCCCACTGAGCCACACCTTCCCATTATTTCAACGGTAATTAACTAATAAATTTATCATCCTTTGTTGAAGATCTTTCAATAAAACATACATTACCCCCCCTCACCCCATAGGCAGTGTCTAGGACTAAACAGAAAAACAAGTAAATAAAAAACCATAAAACAACAGTTGACAAAAGAATAACAATGAAAAGAAACAAAAATAATATGAAAAGAAAGTAAAACAAACCTATGTGTAATTTAATCTTCTTTTACAGTCTTGGATGTATAGATTTGTATGAATGAAAGGAAATGATAATGATGATATGAAAATTTATGCGATATAAAAGTAGAAATCAGACTTAACTTAGAATAAGTAAATAGTAACTACAATGTTTCTCTTCAGATTGTTTACATTTTTCATTTTTTACTAAAACAAAGTTTTAATACAACACTCAAACCAACAACTTCCCTTTATGGTGATAAAATCTACACTTGGGAAATTAAAATCTGGATGCAAACCCTGTAGACTTGAGTTGGAAACCCTGTTCTTTGCTGAAACAAATGAATAAAAACTTAGTTTCACTTTTGATTTGAAGTTTTGCCAACTGAACTTAAAAAATTAGACCAACTTTGCTTAACAAATGTTGTAAAAGTAGTTCAGATAACTCCTTTGAAGTAATTTCCAACTGAACCAAAAAATCTTTATCAGGCGGACACATTTCAGTTTTCATTTTTACAGCCTGTTGGTGCATGGTTACCGTCTTAACTCACAGCCTGTTTTGTTTGTTTGTTTGTTTGTTTGTTTGTTGCAGGAGTGTGTGGCTGCTGTGGGCCTCTAAGGCCCAGGTACAAACGCCTGGTGGACAACATCTTCCCCGAGGACCCTAAAGTAAGTCACACATCCTGGATTATGACAAAACTCTGACATTTAACCTCTAAGAAACATCTGTGAGGTTTAAAGCTGGTCCTGTTAAAGTGACAGCGCAATTTTTCAAACAAAGATAAGAGCGATGATTCATTAAAGGTGTGAAAAATGTTATGGAGTGACTCCAAAAGCACTGACTCAGCACTTTTTCAGCACTTTCATTTAGTTTCACTTTAGTAAAGTGAGGTTAGAGCAACAACAACCTGAAGAAATAAACTCAGAGGAGCCTTAAAGGGCATATTACAGGTTAAACACAACTTTGACTAAAATCATAGGAAAGATGCCCAAAAACAATTTTCCGAAGGAATTTTTGAAATTAGTGAACTACAGAGTTTGCTGGAGACGTTTTAGTTCGTTTTTTTAACTTCCACATTAAAAACCAGCATTGGGCTGTTACGTCATCCAGGGGAGAAACTGCTGAAAACTCCTCAGTTTAACGTGAACATGGATCAGACTGACACTGCTGTTAATGAAGAGGAGAAAATCTGCATTTCTATACATATGAGGGTCCTCAGGATTAAAATGATGGGACTTTTAGACAAAATGAAGAGCAGGAACAGGGCAGGATTAGGAGGAATTATGGGTAAAGGAGAGCAGGGAGCTGAGGAGTGAGGAGGACCAGAGGAGAAGAGAGCGAGTCCTGGTGAGTGACGGCGTCAGCTACAGACATGGAGCCTGATGCTGTTCACATCAGAGTATTTAAAGTTTGAACTCAGGAACAGAAACTTAAAAAGTCTGTAGTGTGTTCGGTGCTGATCACAAATCAGTCCGTTGGATGGTAAAACTTAAAACTGGCAAATCTGAACTACGGTTTTCCGTGAGTGTGAGAAAAGAGACGCAGCACCTGCTTCAGCTATATCGTATATTCAACAAACACTTTTTCTACCCGTTAAAATTCGTATATCCACTAATCCAGGGTCGTAAAATAAATAAATCAAGACTTACAGTGCTCAGATGACGTTTCTGTCGGGATGAATCTCTAATAAATCCTTGTTTCCATCTGACACCTGGAGCCGGGCTGATGCTGCTGAACCTGTCGCTGTCTGCGGCTTCACCTCCATCATCTCACCTGGTCCTGGCTCCAGTATCTGATCCTGAACTCCATCATAAAACCAGGAACATAGTCTCCCTGTCACCACAAACCATCGCTTTTTTCAGTGACCGATGTAGAGATTAAGTCCCGTTTCTTCAGCTGCAGGAAACGAACCTGAGCATGGAAGCTAACTCTTTCCTCGATTTCCTGCTAAGATCGACTCGATTTCCTGCTAAGTTGCTATTTTTGCATCCAGCGTAAGAATGCATCATTGAACCATCCCAATGAACGATCAAATCAAATAAAAAACTTGTAGAAACACGACTGTAAATCCCCGCTCTCACTCACTGTCTCCTCTCAAACACATTGGATCAGAGCGGAGGCAGAGAACGCTCGTCCCCTGGATGACGTCACATGACGAAGGATGAAGCAGCTTTTTGAACAGGGACACTGAAAATAGCTACTTCATCCTCTAAATTTGTGCCTTTTTGTCACGATTAATTAAAAAAATCAGTGTTTGACTTATTCTACTACTACTTTCAGACCATATTAAGTGTTTATCCAAATTTTTTTTTTACCTGCAATCTGCTCTTTAAGCTGAAAATGTAGAAACAGCTTCAGTTACTTTCATCAGTGACATTCGAGGCAGCTTTTTAACGTGAGGTTAATGTTGGTTATAAAAGGTAAAGAGTCAGGATAATGAAGCAGAAGTGATGACAGAAACAACCACAGAGTCTCACCAAAGCCCCTGAGTTTGATAAATCAGGCGATTAAACGTGACACGACTTTAATATCAGGACCGTGACGACTCATCATGGACAGTTTGGTTCCTTAACCCCGTTAATGAAAACGCTAAACGTGTCTCCGGTCGGCCCCACGGGGTCGGTTTTTAATTTACCTCTAAATATTTTCTGGAGGGCCCCTCGGTGTAAGCAAACAGGTGCCGTGGGGAATGGAAACGCTCGGATGGTCGAGACCTTGTCGGATTAATTATCAGCGGCTGAGAGCCGGAGGAGCTGCAGAGACTCCGGGGACAGACGCTCTCAAATTAACTCCCTCCTCTTTCTGTGACACCTGGTGGCAGCGCGCTCAGACTGATGAGGCCCAGTTCAGAGTGTCCTTTAGAAGTTTGACGACCGCGGCGAGTCCAGAAATAACTTTCAAAGGAACAATGACACGTCGACTTCTACTGCCAGAGATTTACTCTTTCAAAAACCAGACTGGATATGTGATGCAAATATCTGTAATTCAAGTATGATTAGTCAAAAAGAACATTTCAGATACTCATTTTGACGAGGTGAAATTACTTCACTTTTCCCCATTCATTTGTATGGGGTTTCTTTAGCAAGCCGTACAACATTTAAAAGCTATACTGGATATGTGATGCAAATATCTGTAATTCAATAATGCTTAGTCAAAAAGAACATTTCAGATACTCATTTTGACGAGGTGAAATTACTTCACTTTTCCCCATTCATTTGTATGGGGTTTCTTTAGCAAGCCGTTTCAACATTTAAAAGCTATATTGGATATGTGATGCAGATATCTGTAATTCAAGTATGGTTAGTCAAAAAGAACATTGCAGATACTCATTTTGACGAGGTGAAATTACTTCACTTTTCCCCATTCATTTGTATGGGGTTTCTTTAGCAAGCCGTTTCAACATTTAAAAGCTATATTGGATATGTGATGCAGATATCTGTAATTCAAGTATGCTTAGTCAAAAAGAACATTTCAGATATCTACAACCTCATTTGGACGAGGCAGGTTGACCTCACTTTTCTCCATTCATTTGTATGGGGTTTCTCATTTCGTCATTTCAAATATCCAAAATGTGAATCAAGGATATCTGCAAATGAATTGTAGATATCTGTAATTCAATAATGCTTATTCAAAAAGAACATTTCACATACTCATTTTGACGAGGTGAAATTACTTCACTTTTCCCCATTCATTTGTATGGGGTTTCTTTAGCAAGCCGTTTCAACATTTAAAAGCTATACTGGATATGTGATGCAGATATCTGTTATTCAAGTATGCTTATTCAAAAAGAACATTTCAGATATCTACAACCTCATTTGGACGAGGCAGGTTGACCTCACTTTTCTCCATTCATTTGAATGGAGTTTCTCATTTTGTCATTTCAAATATCCAAAATGTGAATCATGGATATCTGCAAATGAATTGTAGATATCTGTGATTCACATTCAAGATATCTTTAACTACATTTTGACTGGTCAGAATCAGAATAACAGATATCTTTAATTCACCTCAATTCAAGATAACTAAAGTTCCTTAAATTGTGACTGGATGAAATGACTTTTAGATGTAGATGACTCAGGTATGAGTCATTTTGTATCATAGGTCATTCGTTTGTGAGGGTTGCTTCTTGATTATGTGTGTTTTTTATTTTTTGTTTGTGCTTTGCTTCCCTTTTTTAGTGGTCAACGCGTGGCATGTGATTACTTAGCTGTGTTTGTTGTTTATTTGGCGTATTTCAAGTGTTTATATTAATTATGTGACGTTGTTCACTGTTTATTTGAACAGTTAAATGGGTGCAGGGGTTGTAACAGTTATTCAAAGCCACACTATGTTAAGAGTTGTTTTTTTTAATCATTTTTTTTTGTTTTGTTGTGCCTTGTGTTTGTGTTGTAAATAGTTCTGTGTTTTTTTTCTGCTTGGCGATGGATCGGTTTGGTTCGTTTGTCTCGCAGCTCTTACAGTGTGTGGGATTTTATACTGAAGGAAGGATATAAAGAGCTGAAAAGACACCCGGGGAGAGTCAAACTGTGGTCGTGGCTGTGGACGCCACAGCAGTTATCAGAAAATTTATTTTGACTGGTCAAAATGGAACTGCATATATCTCAAATAGGAATTAGGGATAGTCATAATTCAATTGTAGATATCTTTAATCAAATCATAGATATATTGAAATGAATTTTGATGTCAGATATATGAAATTGGAGATATCTGCGAATTTAATTCTCCTTGTCTGAATGTTGTTAAAGATATCTTGAATTAAAATTTTAACCAGGCGAAATTACTTTGCAGGGTTAGAGTTAGAGATCTTTAATACTCAAAACTGAATTTCAGATATCGGCAAATGTCATTTGAGACATTTGATGAGTTGAATGATGTTTTCGGTGACGTCATTGCCGATATCTGTGAGTCAATTTGCCTATTCGAAATTGAATTAATGATATTTTGAATTAAAATTCTAACTTTCCAAAATGTAACTACAGCCAGTCAGAAATACGTTGTTGATATCTACAATGTTAATTTTGGGTTGTCAAACTTGGCTTTTGCTGGTTTCTGTTGGTTCTTAGAGTTTAGGGAGGGAAAGTATCCTCGACAAATGGATGAAATAAACCTGCAGACTCTTTACTCTGAACTGCTTCTTCTTCTTCGTCTTCTTCTCCAGGATGGCCTCAGTAAATCGGACATGGAGAAGTTGACCTTCTACGCCGTTTCAGCTCCGGAGAAGTTGGACAGAATTGGCGCCTACTTGGCTGAGAGGCTGAGCAGGGATGTGGTGCGTCATCGCTACGGGTAAGAAACACCTTAACTTCTACAAACAAGCTGCCACATGAGTACGGCAAAGGGATTTTAGCAATTAAAAAGTAAGTTCAACGATCTGAAATTAACGTAGGTGGGTCAATGACAAAAAGAGGGTCTAAAAATGTATTTTTAAAAAGTTCTTTGAAAACGGATAAAAACATATTTCTGAGAGAAGAATTATGTTTTCTAACAGATTTCAGTAGTTGACCAACATTTCAAAGTTTTTAGGTTCATTATTGTTTAGTATTTTTAATTTGAGCACCCAAAAATGTCAGGTGGAGCAACCAAATATATGAAAATATATTTATATGTTCCTGTTATTTTTTCTGTGTGAAATTATTGGCAAGTATCTCTCAAGTGTCTGTAGTGACTCATACATTTTCATTTTGTGTGTTTCATTTCTTTTATTTGTGAATAAGATAAATAATTTGATGTTAAAATAACATTTCACATTATTACATTGGTTGTACCACCTGACATGGAAATTGTTCCAGTCACCAATGAAGTGAAAAAAGCTTTTTTATCAGTATTTCAGAGAAATCTACAAACTTTTCCACTTGGTCACAAATGTCATTTGGGCTCCTCTGGCTGATGCAGTTTCCTGTTTCCTGTTTTATTCTCTTCACTTTAAAATAAAAGTCTAATGTTACGGTTGCACCACCCTGACATTTGACAAGGTGAAAATTACGGGACAAAAGTTTTTGACATTTCTCAACAGCTTTAAAATTCTTTTCATTTGCAAAGAATGTTTTATTTAAAAAAGTTCAAGCATAAAATAATGCCACTGTATTTTAAATTTCCATTTACAATAACTGACATTCAATTTTTAGAGTTTAATTACTGTGGATACTTGTCAGGACGGTTGCACCACCTGACATTTTGGGGGTTTGAGGAACCAAAACACAAAAAAACATGTTATATTTTAATAGTTTAAAGATGTGTTCAAATAACACAGGTTTCATAGAATAAAGAAATACATGTGATGAAAAACTCAATTCATGATGGAAGGAAATATTGCACTCAGACACAAAAAAAGGGGACGTCACCTCATTGACCCAAATACATTTGACCAGTCATTCACTGCGTCTACATCTAATTTTGGATCGAAGTGAATTAAAGAGATAGACCCTCAAAATTTAAAAATGTCTTACCTTAAATGACTCTGATACTATTGTTTTTGTCTTTGGGATACTTGATTTCTGTTTTGCCGCCCAAGAAGTAACAAAAAATCTTCTTCCTGGAGCTCGTATCTGTCTCTCAGAAATCTTCAGTAAACTCTTTGAATGTTTACGTGAAATTAAAAGTTTTGTTACTTCTCTAAACCGCTCGGCGCCTTCTGCTCCTGGAAAGTAATTAAAACGAGCCGAGAGAGGAACTGAAAATCATTTCAGCCATCATAACGTCAGAAAGTGTTTAATTGGCTGTGACTTTAAGCTCACAGCGCGCGCACACACACACACGAGTCGCTCTCTCCCATCTGTAAGCGTCCATGTGTTGTTATAAAACCATTTGGCGTCTGCTGAAAACACTCTGTCCGTAACAAAGTGACATGTCCGTATGCTCCTGTTTGTTATGTCACTCAGATCCCAAAGCTGCCGTTCGTTTTGGCGCCGCTCGTCGTCTCCCAGATGGACAAACTGCCCACGTACGAGCCACGAGTCCATTTTAACTCTAATAAATTCACATCATTAACCGAACGTTGCACACTCGCTCCTCGAAAACAGCCCACATGAACATTATTTCACGTTATAATTATCCAGAATAATCTGCGGAGGCTCCAGTCTGTGTTTCTGTATCATTAGAGGAACGAAGAGACGTCAGCGTAACTCACAGGTGCTAGAAAACACTGACCAACCACAGATTAACTAACCACAGATTAAAGAGGGGGTATTCTGCTTCCCCTGAAATGATGACATCAAGGATGACATCATCACATCAGGATCTCCTAACTACTTCATGACATGTTGGAGGGGCGGGGCCTCAAACACCAAAGTCTGCCCATAGATTCGCTCTCCCTGACGGGCCTCCTGATTACTGGCCAATCAGAGAGAGGGGGGTTTCTTTTTTTTTAACTTTCTTTTTATTTGTTATTTGTATGTAAACACATTATTTTATTAATTTTTGTACTAATGTTTTCCCAGTAGTTTCTTATTTTTGAACACTTCCAAAATAAATGACTATGACAAACATTTAATGATCCACAATTTCTCCAAAATAGGAGCTGATGGTTCAGGTATTTACTTTTCATTTTGGGTGTGATGAAAAAGCGGATCAAATTCTTCCAAGAGAACTCCCTCCATTTCTGAGAACAGGTGGCTGTTTGGTGGTTTTTCCACATATTCTGCCAATCATTATTTGTTATTTCTGTAGCATGTTATTTCTCCCATTTTATCTTCATGTGTTCTGTTGAATATCTAGTATTTAACATAATCACTTGGTAGAATTTGGATATAAGTCTCATCGTCCTTCCTTCATATGCTTTATGAAGAAATTTGATTTTTGTGTTCTCTTCCATGGAGGGAACTCGAGAAGGGGGTTTCTTAAGGGGATCGCAGCTAAAACAAAGTGTTTCAGACACAGGCTGCAATAAGAGTTTTTGAAAACACCAGGGAGAATAAAAAAAATAGTGATTTTCTTTTTGTTGTTGTTAATTTAGTAAAGATTCTACAGGGGACCACATTAACAGAGGAGACTAAAAAAGACTAAAATAAAGCACAACACCCCCTCTTTAATGTTTATTGTCTCAGGTAAAATTGAAGAATGCATTAATATACAGACATGTAGACACTGATAATAATAAAAAAAAATCTTCAGTTAGGACTTAAAAAGTCTTAAAAAAGTCTGAACTTTTGACTTACACCCCCAGGAGGCTCAGTGTGGGATTAGACAAAAAAAAACAGCATTATAAGTGTTTTCTAAGCCGTGTTCATCATCCACCTCTCACCTGTGTGCAGGTACGTGGTCATAGCCATGGAGGCTCTGGACCAGCTGCTCATGGCCTGTCACTCTCAGAGCATCAAACCCTTCGTGGAAAGTTTCCTGCACATGGTGGCAAAGTTACTGGAGTCCAGAGAACCAGACCTGCAGGTTCTGGGAACCAACTCGGTAAGAAAAGAACTTTTGTACAGTTACGTGCTAATAATAAATAAAAAAAAAACAACAACTCTGCTTTGAGTTATTAGATGTCACAGTTTGGACAGTTACCCTGAGAGCTCATAGCACTGAGGATGAAGAAAGCAAAAAGACAAAACACAAGCAAATTATGATTGCATCTTCATCAATCTGACAACACGTGTGTGGGATTTAGAAAAACACGCTGCAAAGACCACACTACAACACAAATGAAAAACAAAGTGCAAAGGCCACAAACTGTAAAAAAGCACTACAAAGACCACAGCACAGTGGAAAAAAGGCTGCAAAGACCACAACAAAACACAGACAAAAAAAACAAACAACGCAAAGACCACAACACAGTAGAAAAACACGCTGCAAAGACCACAACAATTAAAAAAACGCACTGCAAAGACCACAACACAGTAGAAAAACACACTGTAAAGACCACAACACAGTAGAAAAACACGCTGCAAAGACCACAACAATTAAAAAAACGCACTGCAAATGCCACAACACAGTAGAAAAACACACTGCGAAGACCACAACACAGTAGAAAAACACGCTGCAAAGACCACAACAATTAAAAAAACGCACTGCAAATGCCACAACACAGTAGAAAAACACACTGCAAAAACCACAACAATTAAAAAAACACACTGCAAAGACCACAACACAGTAGAAAAACACACTGCAAAGACCACAACACAGTAGAAAAACACACTGCAAAGACCACAACACAGTAGAAAAAGACACTGCAAAGACCACAACACAGTAGAAAAACACGCTTCAAAGACCACAACACAGTAGAAAAACACGCTTCAAAGACCACTACAATTAAAAAAACACACTGCAAAGACCACAACACAGTAGAAAAACACACTGCAAAGACCACAACAATTAAAAAAACACACTGCAAAGACCACAACACAGTAGAAAAACACACTGCAAAGACCACAACACAGTAGAAGAGGGCGCTTCACCGACTACAACAAAACATAGGAAAAATGGCTGCAAAGACTGCAACAAAACACATTTGAAAAAGAAAAGCTGCAAAGACTACAGAGCTTCTAAATGCGTAGTGAAATTTATGAAGATTTGCTTATGTTTTGTCTTTTTGCACGTTTTTGTGAGTTGCAGTTACCTGTGAGCTCTCAGGGCCTACTGTAGTTTGGGGATTATTTTGCAGAAATGCAGACTCAGATGGTTCAGTGTCTGTCAGGAAACTGACCGTTGATACGGCACCATAAGAGGAAGATGATAAGAGAGGGGAGGAAATAAAAAGAAGAATTGCGTTAGTGAAGAGAGTCGCTCGGGTCTTTACGTTCGTACGCAAACTGAAAAACCAAGAAAGTAAACACCATCATCGATCTGTGGATGCAGAGTTATTCTGACATGAAAACTGTTTCCACATGACTCAGCTGCAGCTCCCAGGTTAATTCCATCAGTTTTATTTAACTCTTTATTCTGTATCCTGTGACAGATTCTGATTATTATTATCCTTTTAGAAGCTGCTGGTAAATGTCAGCTCTGTTTTTTCCTCCTAAGTCCTCTGAAGGTGAACCCAAAGGCCCCCCCCCCCCCCCCCCCCCCCCCCCCCTTCTGCCGCCCTTGCCATTGTCGGCGGTTCATCTGAGCAGGAAACAGAGCCGCAGGTTTGGATGCGAAGGCCTTTGCATTATTTATGTGTGGTATTTAGACTCTGACAGAGGAGGAGATTGGTGCAGGGACAGGTAGGTGAGTCGGGTGAGGATGGGGGGGTGGGGGGGGTGGGGGGTTGTCAACAGTGGCACACACCGCCTTTAGGTGCAAGCTGTGTTAATTAAATTTTCCTCATGGTGCCGGTAACAAAGCAGCGTCGCTCCGTTTAATGTCGGTGTTTGGGTTTTTACACGCCGGGCCCGGAAAAATAAGCTCCTGTGTTTGTTCTGTCGCGTCATTATCACTTTAATGAGTTTGTTTGAGACGTTTGCAGAACAACACGGACACAGAACCCGACAAATTAGAGCAGTTTAGTTGGAAAATGGTTTGAAACCAGTCGCCAAGACAAGAAAGAGAGTGAAGAGAGACGATAGTCAGGTTCACCAAACTTTTGTAGAGGGCATCGAAACAATTGTATTATTGTTATCACTGTATCAGCAATCAGAAAAACTATGTTTCCATTTACCCTGACACCTATGAGGCCGCCATAATGGGTTTTATGGCTGCTGTAAAAAGTTTTTGCCTCTTAATAACATTAAAGAACAAGCAGGAGGAAGGTTTAGAGAAACATTTTATTCCTGGAATGAAAACACACACAGAAACTGAGAGCTTAGGACAGCTTTCGGCGCTGGTCATTCATTCTCCATTCATTTGAATGGGCCAAAAATATCAGAAAATACCGAATAATTTTAAAAGTACAAAAGTTAGGGCTAACCCCTTTACAAGCACATCATTCCTCATCATTCTCAACATTTTACTTATTGAATGAACATTATGTTATGATGTTGAAATGCAAAACCACCATTTTCTGGGCCAAGGAATTTAATGGTATCAACATAAATTGCCTAGATTAAACAAAAAAAACTTGTTTGGGTGAAATGTTTTGTTTTATTGAGTGATTTAAATATGATCAGGCATGAATTTTGACTAAGTAAGTGTCCATTAACCCTCAGGACCTGGATGATATCTTTAAAAATCATCAAAAATAAGGCAGAACTGAAATAAAGTAGAGGCTGTGACTTAAAGGATTACTTTAAAAAATCAGAAAAATTCAGTTGCTTATTTTTTTTTGATAAGAATAAAACTAAAAAGGCTTTTAATGTTTTAAATATTTTTCATGTTATCAGAACAAATATGCTCCTTTTATACCCAATCATGACACTCACCTGTTTCCAATCGACCTGTTCACCTGTGGAATGATCCAAACATCCGTTTTTTTTAACAGACTTTTGTTCAACCTGTACAAGATTTTTAGGAACAAGTAACAGGAATCAAGTTCAAAACGAGTCAATGTTTAAAAAAAAAAAAAACCCTATAAATTTTATCAGTTTGAACAATAAATATCTTGTCTTTGTGTTGTATTCAATTGAATTCAAGTTAAACAGAATTTATAAATCATTTTCTGTTTTTAGTTATGTTTTACACAACGTCCCATTTCACAAATATTCATTAGCCTAATGACTAATGAATATTTGTCTTATGAAATCAGTAAGTATTTGAAAGAAATGTGATAAAAAAATGATTCTCTGGCCCAGAAAATTGTAGTTTACCTGAAAAAAAAGGAACAAAAAGATCAGTGTTATTTAAAAGCTGAGATTGTGATGATAACATTTTTCTCAGTAGTTGTTGTGCAAAATTCAAGCCGGTGGCAAATGGATTTTTTTTTTTTTTTTTTGTGATTGGTTATACTGTAAAGTTTCCAAAAACTCTCTTTACATACTAACGTTATAATCCAAACATAGTGGACCTCACTACTAATAACATCATCAACATAGAAGAGAAACCTTTGGGTGCAACACTGGAAAAAACTGTTGTTTTTTTTAAGGTTATTTTCAGATTTCAGTCTACAAACAATGAGATAGGAGAGTGTAATCAAACCTGCCACAAGCCTGTCGTTTGTGATTTAGTCACTAAACTTAACTTACTTCTTAAATTTTCTTTCTCTCGTCTAATTTTAATGACCGATAGATTGGAATAACGTTTATAATTGCTTCAGCTTTAAACTCTAAAACGATGAGTGCTGACCTCTGAAGATGCTGCTGATTGAAGAACGTCCTCTTTAAATATTAAACCTCAGCCGTACACTTCTGTCACTTTTTCCTCTCACTCTTCTGATTCTTAATTTCCCCAGGCGTTCTTCTTCTTTTTTTACATAAATCTGAATCATTAAGAAAAAGATCGATCTTTGTTTCTTTTCCTCTTAAAGTGGATTAGTTGTTGCCTCAGTTTTGCTTTACATCAGATCTGAGTGAACTCAGGTTTGTTCTTGTTTGACTTGGATCCTTTTCCCCTCACACTCAGAGCAGATTTCTGATTGCTCACGTCCTCGGGGCCAAATTTATCAGCCAGTTAACTTTGTCAGCAGAAATTGGCAGACGGCAGCTCCAAGTGTCTCTTCCTGCTCTCGATCTCAATGGAGGAGACTCTCGTCAGTCCAAGCACCGGGAAATGAAATGAAGCCACTGAGTCACAGTCACCGCCAGCTTTTTATAGCCAAACGTGGAGAAGGTACAGCGAGGAGTTTGGAGCTGGATGAGTCACATGACGTTAAAGCAACTTTATAAAACGAGGTTTCTGTTGGTCACAATTATCTAAAGGTCGTCCAAGTTTACTTCATGTTTGTGGAGAGTAGCAAACAGGGGTTAAGGTTTGCATTCAAGTCAACGGGCATTTGTTTTCCTTAGGGTTGTAGCTACAAGACAAAAGTGACCCCATCATTTTCTATTGAGTTTTCATCCCAGGACAGCTTGTGATAGACAACAAGCGCTCCCTGTTTGACTGGCCAATGGTGCATGGTTGTCTTGTGTAACAGCTCTATGACAGGGTCAGTTATTGGTTAACAGGCCTGTCACTCTAGCACTTAACCTATCACTTTATCATTCACTTCAAGCTGGCTGTAGCCATTTAGATCAGCCGTTGCCAACCTGTGGGCCGCGGCCCCCCGGTGGGCCGTGAAAGTATTGCAAATGGGCCGCCAAATTCCCCCAAAAAAGTCTGGTCCAAGTGAAGTGTAAATACAAGATACAAATAAACAGAATAATGTTAAGAATGTTAAAACTCAGCCATGTTTAAAGGAAATTAACAATGTTCAGATATTCATATATAAAAAAATAGTCCTTTAAGAAGGTGTGTTACAGCCAAATAGGTCACATGACCTGAAACTTAACAAGTTGTGACATTTTGGGAAAAAGTCATGATGTTTTGGGCTCAGCATCTGTTATATTACTGAAAAGTTGTAACAGTTTGGGTTTATTACATTTTTTTTTTCACATTTTGGGTTGCTGTAAACAAAGTAATTGTTTTATTATCATTTTATTGACTTAATTCTTATTGTTTTTATGTGACTGACTGTATGGCTGACTATGAAACATGTGCTGCTGTCTTGGCCAGGACTCCCTTGTGAAAGAGATTTTTTTTTTTTATCTCAATGGGAAAACTCCTGGTAAAATAAAGGTTCAATAAAAAAATAAAAACATCCTCCGTACTTATTGGGTCAAAGGTGGGCCCCAACATTTTTGAGACTTAAAAGTGGGCCCTGAGTTGGAAAAGGTTGGGAATCACTGATTTAGATAATTGGCGAGACCTATTTATTGTCGTACGTCTTCATTCACATTCATACAATAAAGATTATCTAGTTAACCGTTAAAGGTACCAAGATACAGACCCTAACAAGTATTGAAAGGAAAGCTACTTCTCTCGGTTACCACAAAATAGAGCAATAAAGTGAAAGGTAGAAAGAGAACTGCACTTTAAAATGTTGCCAAAACTCAACTGCCAAAGGGTACCCCAACACAGACCCAACTTTCTGTGACAGGAGGTGACATCAGAGGCTAAAAGGTACCTTAGAAATAAACTTAGACTTAAAAACAAACATCCTAATGTAAAGTTACCATAACCCTTTCGCAACTCATAACATTTTCCAAACAGATATTATCAAATAACCACTAAAGGGTACCAAGATACAGACCAGACCAAGAGTTAAAAAGAAAGCAGATTCCACTTGATACCTGAAAATAGAGCACCTTTGTAAAAAAATGGATGGGGTACTCTGTCATGGAGGCAACTTTGCCTGAGAAAGGGACAGAAACAGAAACTTTAAAATGTCGAATTAAACAGAAACATGGTACCTTGAATCAGATACTGAGCTTCAAGCAACAACCAGAGCTAAGAATCTGTGAGACTAACACACCTTTTTTGCTCTGGTTTAAGTCTCGACTATCGCCTGAGAAAAGTTGAAGTTCTTTAGTTCTTGAGTTTTATACTTTACCATCAGATTTAGGGTCGAATTTGTTGTTTTGATTCCATTCCCAGTATTTTAAAGTGGATTAAAACCTGCAGCTTTGATCAAACCTAACACAGTAAATACACTTTAATTCCTGATCTCCGGTCTTGAGGCAGAGCGGTGGCAGCTGCTCTATCAACGTTTTCCTGATCATTCAGCACATATAAGAGCTGAGGGGGAAACAGAGTCCCAGTCCAGCTGTTAACGGTCCAGGAAGGTTTTCATCATCATTACCTGAGTCAGGACTCAGGTGTCAGCAGCTCTTTACGGCGTCTGCAGCCCCAGACATCAACACTTTCCTGAGAGAAACTGCAGAGCTCTGGGTTTCTGAGAGTTGGAGAGAAACTCTGGATCCTGATCGTCCTCCGTCACGTTGTTCTCCGCCCGTAATCACAGTCACTTGACTTGGTTTGACTTTTAAAGCAGACCAGGATGTTCATTCAGAGAAACTGGAGGCTGGATTCAGAGCGTTTGGAAACTGATGTGAAGCCAATTCCCCGCCTGCAGCTGTCGGTGCACCTCTCCCCGTCTGAGCCATTACCCACGGGAGAGGTTAGACACGAAATGGGAGGAAATTACCAGGTAGAGCGGCGAGGTTTCGCTCGCCAATGTCGAACTGTACGGAGGCAATTTGTGACAGTGGAGGATGATAGGGCGGCGAGGAGCGGCACTCGAGAACAGCTGACTGTGAGGGTGAGAGGAGGCCTCTCCAGGAGGAAGAAATTACACCCTGAACAAAAGAGGGAGGCTCTCACTGATGATTATCATTATCAGAATCATTTCCAGTTCATGTCCAGGCGCAGATATGACGTCCTTTTTATGCAGCGGAAACGTGGCGCCTGTAATCACAGATGTGGGGTAATTATACCTCTGTTTTTGTCTGCGTTGTAGAGAGGTGAGATTTGAGTCATTTGAGGCTGGTTTTCAGAGAAATCTGCTTGATTAAGACACTGAATGGATCACACAACTAAAACACCTGAGTTTAACTAAGTGAAAGAAATGTGGTCAGAAAAAACCCTGAATGTTCGTGGTGACATCAAAACAAAAAAAACAGTAGAACTCAGGAGTATGTTTAATAGTGAAAGTAAGAGCATTTCCACACACACAATGCAAAGAAAACTGAAGGGATTGGGATCAATAACTAAAAATGTCACAGAAGTTAGAGTGGTTTTGTATAAAGAGGAGGTATGAGTTATACATTATGTCTTTTTTGAGTTGTTTTTTTCAGTGGAAAATGAAAAATAGGACAGAAAAAGTAGGCGACCCATAGACATGTACAGATGATAAAAGTGCTAAAATGTGCAATTAACCATAAAAATAGAAATTTTACTCTCACTTTTCTGAAAATAGAAAAGTCGTGTCTGTAAGTGTGAAAAACGTGATGAGGTGTTGAATATAAGAAGTGATGTGAAGAACTTGTAATGCTGTAGCTTTAAGAAAACCACTAATCAGTGAGGCTAGTCAAAAAAAACGTCTTCAGTTTGTTGGGGAGAATAAAGATTGGACTCTAGAGGAACGGAAAAAGGTCATGTGATGAAGTGATACCTTACCCATAATGCCTTGTGCCTACTGTACAAGCCTGTGAAGGCAGTGCTATGATCTGGGGTTGCCTGCACGAGTGGTACAGGGAGCATGAAACGTCTTTTTCACACTTAGATTGGCCTCCAAAGAGTCCAGACTTCAACCCCATTTAGAATCAATTCAATTTTTTTTTTCAATTTTCAATTCAATTCAGTTTATTCGATTAGCATTTAAAGACCACGCACAACAAATATCACATAATGGTTGAAGCTAATCGAAAGGGTGTAGGCTGAAGCTAATGCTTAATAAAATTAAATTAAACAAATCAATAAATGTAGAAATAAACTTAATCAACTTAAATAAACTTAATCAACTTAATTACATGGTCTGAGTAACACCATAAGTTTTCTTAATGGAGAAAAGATGTACATTTTCAAAAACATATTATAGTAGTAAAAATAATCCAATGAAATCCTTTAACAATATTACAACCAAACACAACCCAAGTTCCAATATTTTGTTGTTGTTTTCTTCACATTTGATTTACATATTTTCTTATTACTTTGGTTTTAAACATGTTTTTAAATGAAGAAAGTGAATTACACATTTTTAATTCACTGTCACAACTATTCCATAAGTTTACATTTACATAAGAATCTTTGGGATGTTCTGGAGAAAACTTTGTGCAGTGGTGAAAAAAATCAATGCAACACTGGATTGAAATAAATCTGTGACATTGTAGAAACGTATCGAAACAATGACACTGTGAATGTAATCGAAGCTAAAGGTGGTTCAACTAAACATTAGTGACTGATTTTTTCCTTTTTGGTCAGGCAGTGTGTTTTTAAAGGTACAGAAAACTCAAAATAATCAAGTTCCCGTTTGTTTTTTCATCCTCTCTGTAGTTTGTGAAGTTCGCCAACATTGAAGAGGACACGCCGTCGTACCACCGCCGCTACGACTTCTTTGTGTCCCAGTTCAGCGCCATGTGCCACTCTACTCACGAGGACACCGAGACCAGGACCAGGTGAGACCAGATCTCTGACTCTGACCCCTTTAAAACATCACAAACTCTAAAAGCTGGGTTTTCTGTTCAAGCATTTATAACGATTAGCTGTCGCCTGTTTTTAAGACTACTTCCACAAAATTATCATTTTTGTCCTTCAAACATTACAACTTGAATCTGATTGTTATCTTGCAATATAACAACTTTATTCAAAATTGAAACACATAATAGAGCTGAACAGTTCTAGAAAAAGATCTAATTGTGATTTTTCTGGCAGATACAACGATTTCAATTCGATTCACGATTTTCTTTAAATCAAACTTTAGTGAAGTTTTCACAATGTACAGAAACATTTACAAACTTGACAGAAAATTACATCAAACCATTGAAACATCAAAAGCTTTTACTCTAATGTGAGGATGAAAATAAAAACTGAAGGTAAGAATTGTTTCCGACTTTGAAATAAAAGGTCAATATTTTAATATGAAAAGTGGAAATTTAGAGAAATAAAGACAAAATTCTAACACAAAAAGTCAATAAACTTCCAGAGTTTAAGAAATCAATTTAATATTATGTGAAAAAAGTCCAAACTTTCTCATTTAAGGTCAAAATGTTAAGATGACTAAAGTCTAAGTTTTGAAATAAGAATAATATTAAGGCTAACAATAAAATTTATTTTACCTGAATTTCCTCATTTGCAACTTATTTCCAACTTAAATCACACACGATTTTTATCAGACTTCATTGTCATTTGTTGCAACTTTGAAATCTTTCTGTTTTTCTTTGAACCTGGCCTGTTTTCAGAAGTAACAGATACAAGAAAGGTCGGCTGATTGTTGTAGAGAAAATCCTAAAATGAGGGATGAGAAACCAATCACAGAATCAGCTCATTCATTTTTCGATGTAAGAGAGAGAGCTGCTCTGTTTGTGGGTTTTATTTCTATTTCTACTCACAGGTTTTTGGACCTGTGTGACACCTGTACCAGCTGCTGTAAGTGCAGACAGAATACTAAAACATGAAGGTGTTTTTTTTTTTCTTATTGTCTTCTTCCTCTTGACCTTCACACGCTCGCCACCAAGGTCAAAGAGAAATAATTAGTGAATGAAATGGGGGAGGGGGTGTTGGGGGTGATATTTAGTCTCTCCTGCTGCAGCCCTGCTCCTCTAATGCAGTGATGGATCGTACCACCAGCACGTCCATGCGGGGGGGGAGGGGCTGTAACACAATCTCTCCCAGCGCAGGCCTCATCGCGCTTAAATCCAGAATTAAACATATCTGCTCTGATCCATATTTCACCCCCCACTCCCACAAAGACCTCACGGCTCATTAACGCTGCAACAGGAGAGCGGCGCCGCAGCGGGCGGATTGAAATACGAGCGTTTGTGAAACGTATCGATGATGAAATGAGGAGAAGAGCTGGACTTTAATGAACCTGAATTGATTTGCAGAAGAGCGGGGGCCAAACCTGCTCTGATGTCTTATTGTTCTGTCAGGAAGGAGGGGGGGGGTATTTGGTCTGTGTGAGACTGAGATTTATTACCCAGACTGCCCTGCACTGCAAGAATGCAGAACGAAACTAAACAAACGGCGCTGCTCTAAAGCAGTGGTTCCCAAAGTGGGGGTCGGGACCCTTTGGGGGGTCGCAAGACATAGATAGGGGGTCGTGAAATGTGTCCCACAATCGAAAACTATGAACAATTCCACATTTCATCTATTATTGTAAGAATAAAAGCAAAAATAGGGGTTAAAGATAATATAAAATTATGCAAACAGAAAATGTTTTATCTGTTTTTCACATTTCTTTGTTGAAGTTTGATACAGTGAACACAGCAAAGTGCACATTAGTTGGTAAATTTCCTACTGATTAGTTAATTAAGTATCCTCTGGGTTTTTTGTTTGTTTTTGTCTGTTTTTGGATTGGCCCATTAGTGTTGTATCACAGCAGGGGGTCGACAGTCTCTAAAGCTGCCATTTTAGGGGTCACAGGCGGAAAAGTTTGGGAACCCCTGCTCTAAAGTATGAGAATCCCTAAAACAGTTTATATGTTTGTTTGTTTTTGTTATTTTACTCTGATTTTCTTCATCATCCTCAAAGTACGAACAGTAACTCCTCTTCCTCAATGTGAATCTAACAAAGCTGGGTGTGTTTGTTTTCTTTAGGGTTCTAGCTACAACAGAAAAGTGACTCCATCGTTTTCTGTTGAGTTTTTATCCCAGGACAGCTTGTGATAGACAACAAGTGCTCCCTGCTTGACTGGGCTTGTGTAATAGCTCGATTAGAGGGTCGTTCATTGGCTAACAGGCCTGTCACTCACTCTAACACTTAACCAATCACCTTACACTTCACATAAAGTCAGCTGTAGCCATTTAGATCAGGGGTTCCCAAACTTTTCAGCCCGTGACCCCCAAAACAAAGGTGGCAGAGACTAATGACCCCCACTATCCCCAGAGGTGACAGAAGCATAAGAAAACGTGCACGTAGGACACATGCACTAATAAGCGTATCCAAACATGGACATTATGACAACACAACAAAGAACAACAGCCTGAAAACCATGTTGTGATTTTACATGTAACAGTTTAATATGAAATAAAAGCAGAATATGTCAAAGTTATTTCTCTGTAGTTTGTGAACGAACATTGTTGCAGTTGTGTGCAAACTCAATTTTGGTTCAATACTTTCATTTCCACGTTAGAACAAGAATAATTCAGTTCAAGTAATAATCATAAACTGTAGCTCTGCGTTGATATATGTTTCAGTGTTTATCTCACTAATGAAATGGATGGGCACTATGCGTTGAGCACAGCACGTTCATTCTGGGTTTAATTCTAGAGACGAACACCCGTAGATCATCCTCCACGTTCACACAAGATATATATTTATTTTTAATAAATGTCAGGGCCAAGAAAGTCTTTTCACACAGGTATGTTGAGCTAAACAGCGTTAGTACCTTAGTTGTGGTCTGGGATAGATGTGGATATTCCCTCTAAACTGAAATCAACTCGCGACCCCCCTCCAACGTCTCGCTACCCCCACTTTGGGAACCTCTGATTTAGATCATTGGCGAGACCTATTTATCGCCATGTGTCTTCATTCACACTCATGTGCACAACAGAAGAGAAACAATCTGTAACTGTGATCTACAATTTCATGAGTTTTGGTGAACATTTCCACAAAGAGAGCAAAGTTGACTAAAAAGAGGACACTGAGCACTGATGAAGCTGGTTTTGTTTACACAGAGTCTTCGGACGAAAGCGTGGACAGCGAGTACAACTCTGCCTGGTGTTTACTAAAAACTCTCTAACTCCTACAAAGTTTTACCTAGAAAGCTCAAATTCCACCCAGATGTACACTGCGAGTCAAAAGTTTTAGAACACCCCAATTTTTCCAGTGTTTTTACTGACAATTATGCCGTTTAATGTCTCATTGCACTCAGACGTCAAAGCAATTGGAGTCAAAAAAGAAATGATGGAATCAATTTATAGACCAAAATGTTTTCTAAACTGTTGACTCATCAAAGTAGCCACCTTTGGCAGATATAACAGCTGAACACACACGTGGCATTCTTTCTACAATAGAAATCAAATATTCTTCAGAAAGTTCTTCCCATGTCTGTGGCAGAAGTTCCCATAAATGTGTGGCACTTGTGGGTTGCTTTGCTTTCACTCTTCTGTCCATTTCATCCCAAACCAGCTCAATGGGGTTTAAGACTGGAGACTGTGCTGGCCACTCCATGTTTTCAAGTTTACCAGCTTGTTCTTTTTTCCCAAGATAGTTCTGGCAGAGCTTGGACTTATGTTTTGGGTCATTATCTTGCTGTAAGATGAACCCCTGACCAACTAGACTCATACCAGAGGGTATTGCATGGTGCTGCAGGATGCTGTGGTAGCTGTTTTGGTTCAGGGTATTGATTGGACTTGAGTGACTTGGATTGCAATAAATAATTGGAAAAATTGGGGTGTTCTAAAGTGATGTGGTGGATGTTTTATGTCTGGGATGAAGCATCTTGAAGTTAATGATCTTCAAAGATGGTTATAAAAACAGAGAGTAAAGATATTAAAACATGACACTGTCTGAAAGTAGAGATTTGAATCTTTCAAATCTTTCATAAAAGCCAGAAGTAGACAAGATGTAAGAGGTTAAAGAATGAGTTTGTGTCTGTTATTTTGAAGGTGGGTTATTTGCTCTAACTTTCCCTGGTGTTTGTGCAAAGATTCCTGGTTCAGCAGTCCGTACGGTTCATGCAGTGTTTTTCAAATCTGTGTTTCTGTTTTTAATAAGAGAGGAAGGAGTGTGTTGGAGCAGGCAGACGTCAGGTAAACATCTTTTACCTTGTTTTGAGGACAGAGAGTCTCTTTCTGCTGCCAGCCTGGATCTCAGCTGGGTTAAAAATAGCTTGGAGGCAGCGGTGGTGGCAGTGAGGCTCCGGCACTGACACCACATTATACTTAACAAGACGCCTTCTCCCACTGATACCCCCCCACCCTCCCCCCGACTCCAATCCAGATCAGCAGTATATTAAAGAGCTACCTGCAGACTTCTCCTCTGCTCGGTGCAGGATGACTCCCCTCCTCTGCTGCCGCCGCCTTATTTGTGGAGAGAGCAGCTGGGACTCGTGTTTGTGCACTGGAATAAACATTTAGCTCCATCTGTATGTATGAGAGAGTGTGAGGAAGGTGCAGTGAGAAGCAAAGGATGCTGGGATTGCTTTCTGCAGTGCTGTACTGGTCTGTGTTTGTAGATGTGTTTTTTTTTTTTTGTTGTTGTTCATTATTCCGTTCGGCGGCGCCGGCGCCTCGCTGTAGGTGGGAGAAGTGCTCTAATCAGATTTCTGCGGTGGGGATTGGATTAGGCCCGAGGCGGGGTCAGCCATCTTGGTTCATGTGTTGCTGTTTGTGGAAATAAACAGAGAGGAGTCAGAGATAATACATAATGAAGTTGAGCTTCCATAAAGAAGAAAAACCTCTCCGTGTGTGGACTCAGCTCAGTGAAGTAAATCTGCTGGAAAGTAGTTTAAAGAAGTGGTGGATCCCAACGCTTTTAAAGCAGTTTACTCTGCGTAAAAAGAAA